>CAUYQG010091543.1:0-19851 GCA_963574415.1 Tarsius wallacei
AGGAGAGGGAGGGGCACACCTCATCAACAAGGGTACCTGCATGATCAATGTTTGTATACCTAACCCTGAATTGTACCCCACATAGTTACCCAGGCTGGTCTCGAACCCCTGGACTCAGGCAATCCTCTCACCACTTCATCACAAAGTGCTGGGATTACAGGCGTGAGCCACCATGCCTAGCTTTAAATTTTACTTTCAGCAAGCCCACTTCATCCTCCAGAAGGATCATATAACTCTTGGAAATCCTAGAATCTTAGAGTTGAAAGGGGAGAAAGAGTGGACATTACAATCTTCCCTCTTGACGAGGAATTTTCCTCGTCTGTCCTGAACTCTTTTGTTGGTGGAGAACTCTTCCCCCCTTGAACTTTATACATCCACAATTCTTAAGTACTAACTCCTTAGTACTTAGTACTTAGGTTTAGAATGTCCAATCACCTCCGACTCTTACACACATTTCCCACTGGGTAAAGTCCTGTTCATGACTCTCCACCCAAAACACCCATTGCAGAATGGATGGAAATGTATTATAGCCAAAATCCTACAAATGGCAATTGTTAGTTTGCTCTATATCCCTTCTGGATGAAAGCTCCTTTAAAAAGGGGACCATGATTTTTCATCCTTTATCATAGTCACCTGCCTGATAGATATTAGGTACTCAATAAATATTTGTGGTGTTATTGTTGAATGAATTAAAACTTAAGCTCAATTATTCTTAATCCTAATAAGTACCATATTCTTAGTTTGGTCTATTGTTCCAACTTTCCAAATCTTTTCATATCTTGATTTTTTTTTTTGAGTTGGAGTCTCACTCTGTCACCCAGGCTGGAGTGCAGTGGCACAATCACAGCCACCACAGCCTTGACCTCCTGGGCTCAGGTGATCCATCTGCCTCAGCTTCCGGAGTAGCTGAGACTGCAGACATGCACTACCATGCCTGGCTAATTTTTATTTTATTTTATTTTTGTGGAGGTGAGATCTCACTATGGTGTCCAGGCTGGTCTTGAACTCCTAAGCTCAAGCAATTCTCCCACCTCGGCCTCCCAAAGTGCTGGGATTACAGGCATGAGTCACCATGCCCAGCCTAATACCTTGACTTTTTAATACCACTATGGTACAATACAGATTTAATGAGTACAACTTTTAGGACTTCATCTAAGTCAATAATAAAATGGATAAAACAGACAAGACCAAGTACATACCTCTCTGTATTGATGGTTATCACTACTCTCCTCCAAGTACTGTTACCTGCTACCATCCCACACTTAGTAAACCTTTATGAGGCACCAAGCCAAGCCTCTTTTATATTTATTTTTACATAATCGTCACAAAACCTCATGATGTCAACTCTCTGTTACTCTCATTTTACACATGCAGAAAATGAGACTTAAAGAGATTGGCTTGTTCAAGGTCACATAATTATTAAGTGATAGGGCAAGACTTCACCCAGAAATCTATTAATATTCTTCCTTTGGATTGATTGTTTAACATCTTGACAAATATATTTCTTCATTCATTCATTGAGGATTTATGGCATACCAAGTCCTGCTAGGCTCTGAGGATACAGTGGAGAATGAGATGGCCATAAGGACTTAATTCTGCCTTAATTAATTAATCACCTATTCTGATTATCTAAATTTTGCCCTTTACTGATATCAATATATACTGTCTGCTATTACCTTGGATTATCACCTAGGAATCTTTTTTTAAAGATTTAGTGTGTTTGGCATGACTTCTTGGTGAAAGAATGCTGGATTTCATTGTTCTGTTTCCCACATACTCGTATGACATTTTTCTGTCAATATATTCTACCTGAATGATTGACTTAGGAAATGGCTAAATATATGATTGCATATTCATATGAGGGAATATTATACAGCCATTATAAAATATATTTCTGAAAGAATACCTCAGAGCACAGTTGTTCAACCATTTATTTGTATTTTGTTTATTTATATATTTTTTGAGTCAGAGTGCCCAGGCTGGAGTGCAGTGGCACACTCACAGCTACCATAGCCTCGACCTGCTGGGCTCAGGCAATCCTGGTATTACTTCAGCCTTACAAGTAGAGGGAACTACAGGCACGTGCCACCACACCTGGCTAGTTTTTTGATTTATTGTAGAAATGGGGTCTTGCCAAGTTGCCCAGGCTGGTCTCGAGTCCTTGAGCTCAGACAATCCTCTCACCTCCGCCTCCCAAAGTGTTGGGATTACAGGCGTGAGCCACTGTACCTGGCTGCTTAACCATTTAATAAGTGTTTTTAAAAAAATCAGCTGACTATAAGATTGTCCTAAAATATTATGTCAACTTTTTATATTTGGTCTATCATATTATTGAAATCTGAATCTTAAATTGTAATACAAAAATACATGTAAGTACAAGTTGTATGTATGTATGTGTGTATATAAAACAAATCAGTACATTAATAATAGCCACCTCTGTGTGAGGAGATTACAGATTTTTTCAATTATTATTTTATTCTTTACACTTTTCTATACATGTCAAATTTTTATACTGCATTCAATTCTGAGAAATTCATGTCAGTTCGCTAATCTGTAATTTGAGGAATCAACTATCCCCATCTAATTTTTGGCCTATTTTTATTTTCTTTTTTCTCAAGTTCTCAAATGTTACTGATGTCATAATTATTTTCTACAAGTTTAGTCAATGCTTGGGGATGTTTTCATCAGGGCTGTCAACTTAGACTCATTTCAAGCAGTTGTTCACTATTTTTTTCCTCACCTTTCTTGGTATTTTTTTCTCTTTTTTTGAGTCAAGGTCTCAGTCTGTCATCCAGGCTGGAGTGCAATGGCATGATCATGGCTCACTGAAGCCTTGACGGTTCAGGTATCCTTCTCTATCAATCACCTGAGTAGCTGGGGCTACATGTGTGTGCCACCACACATGACAATTTTTTTTTTTTTTTTTTTTGTAAAGGCAAGATCTCACTATGGTGCCCAGGCTGATCTTAAACTCCTGCGCTCCAGGGATCCTCCCACCTCGGCCTTCCAAGATTCTGGGATCATAAGTGAGAGCCATTATGCCCAGCCTTTTCTTGGGCTTTGACTCCATTTTAATGCTCTTGATTCTTCGCCTTTCAATTTGAAGATTATTATTTTTGGCAATGAATAGATGCAAAAAGAAAAGTTGAACATTTCTGTTTTTCTCATCACTTTGAGACCTAAAATATTGAATTGCGAGAAGAAAAACTTTAACATCCAAAGGGCAGCTCCTTTCAAGACTTATTTTCTATGGATGAAGAAGAAATACCCTGGCTGTTCTGGAAATTCCGCTTCTCTCTCTTGGGATTGAATCTTCAGGCGTCAGCATTTATTATATTTTTCTCGGTAGCTGTGACTCTGTTTTAAATAGAGCGATTTTGAACCATAAAGTTGTCAACTTTAAAATGGAATTGAATTGAACTTGACGTCAATTTGTAAAGCAGAAGTCCAAATGACTGGGGATTTGGTGCAACAGGAGATAGGAGGATTTAGAAAAACCCGGAGTTGGGCTGATTGAAACCGTGGTTTTTGTCCTGGGTCTACTCATAGCTAAATCTGCGTGCTGGACGTCACCTCTTTGGACACGATAGAATTATCCCAGCTAAAAACAAAAGGTCACGAAGTGATCTAGGAGATCCCTTTTAGCTCTGGGATTCTATCAAAAGCAAGAAAGAGACAGACAGATTTGTATCCTACATGTATGCATGCTCAGGCTCCAATTATTAGGCTAAAGGAAAAGCCTAATCCTTCCAAGCATCTCAGAGGCATGAAGTATATTTCCTACCTGATGAGAAGCAAATGTTTGGAAGAGATAACTCCACAAGCAGCATAATCAGTATCTCGTGATGGATTGGGTGTGACTTTCTTTCATGAAGATTCTCAGTAGAATTGTCTTTGAAGCTGCAGTTATGACAACTAGAAAAGCTTTATGAGTATGACTAGTGGAGCGTTGCATTTAAAAATTATATAAGTCTGGGTGTGGTGATTCATGTCTGTAATGCCACCACTTTGAGAGGCTGAGACAGGAGGATTGCTTGAGCCCAGGAGTTCGAGACCAGACCAGGCAACATAGCGAGACCTCAACTTTGTAAAAAATGTAAACAAAATGGGAAGCCAAGGCAAGAGAATTGCCTGAGCCCATGAGTTCGAGACCAGCCTGGTAAACATGGCGAGACCTCATCTCTACAATAAATCAAAAAAAAAAAGAGAGAGAAAGCATTAACTGGGCATGGTGGCATGTTTTTGTAGTACCAGCTACTCAGGAGGCCAAGGTGGGAGGATCGCTTGAGCCCAGGAAGCCGAGGCTGCAGTGAGTCATGCCACTGCACCCCAGCCTGGGCGACTGGAACAATTAAATAAATAAATATATTAAAAATCACATCACCCTTGTACATTCCTTTTTTAAAGCATTATTTTGTTTTTAACGGTGTGTAGGTGGTATTAACAGCAGTATCACACTTTTTGGAGCCAGATCTGAGAAATAGCTATCACATTAAGCTCCACATTAGTTTATCTGATTATTCTCATGTAAATTTCACAGCATCCCTCTCTAAAATGAGGAAAAAAGTGAGTCAGCTCAGATAAGTACTTTGCCTATGGTGACAATAGAGCGTCAAAATGGTTGTCTAACTTTAAAACTCATGCTCTTTTTCTGGCCTCCTGCAATCATTTTCCTACTTGAAAAGAAACTGCAAATAGCTAAGTTGCTTGTACATCATGTTTACGTATGGCATGCTAGTGAATTATTAATACCCCTGTTTGGTTCGGCGTCTCTGTGTCATTCATAGCAAGGTTTACTTTCTACTTCTTTTATAAAACTACTTCAGATCAGTTCAGCACACATTTGTTGAGAACTTATAGGTTGCCATGGATAAGCACTAAGAACATGAAAATAAATAATAAAATCTCTGCCCTAAAGGAGAGTTAGGAAGTCGGCAGATAATGAATGTGAAAGCATTTTGTGAACTATAAATGTAAGGCATTTTTGTTGCTGCTATTAATACTAGTAGCCATGATTATTTTAACGTGTAGGACCTAGGTCAGATTTGATATCCATTTTTTCTTGAAACATTGTCACTGGAAATATAGCAAAAGCTTAGAGGCAGCCTTTAGTCATGTGTCAGTTTCAAGCAAATGATTTAATGGTCCTTGCTACTGCCTTCAAAGTAATTCCTTGCTATTAACTTCAAAGACTACAGGTTGCCAACAGCTAATCAACCAGCCTGCATTTCTCCCTTCTACCTTTGAAATCCTACAAGGAACCCATTTCTTACTCAAAGGGGGGAGAAACCTTTTCTGCCTTCTAGAAGTAGGCAGGTGGGTTTACCCTCTTCTTCAATCCTACCTCATTCTTGCCAAATTCACTACGTCAGCAAGACTTGTAACTACACATTCGAAGGCAGATTTTATTTTGCACAACTGAAAAAAACAGAGATGTTCAAAAGTAATCCTTCCTATTGTTGATTTTTTAGAAGCAATTATTCTGAAGCAAGTAGCTTTGGAAAGCCCATTTGTAGATTTTAGAAATATGTTTGCTACTGATACTTTACAATCAATAAACATATCCAAGAGAATATGAGAGAATTCAGGAAACCTGCTACTTTCCTGGCTACAAACTAAATCATGTCTCTCTTTCTCTTCCAGGACAATCCATTTTTTGATCTGCACTTCAAGAAAGTGTACAGTTTAGAAGCATATAGCTGTGCTTCTAAATATGCCTTTGCTCGAACTGTAAATAAGCTGAATCATGCCTATCTTAAGAAGGACTTACAGATCGTGAACTTTGATTCTACTTACATTAATGATGACTCCATTTGGTCTTCCAACAACAAGGATTGCTTGGTCCTTATGAGAATATGCTTCTATGCTTTCAATCTTGTGTGCTTGTCCCTGTGTCCCTTGCCACTCTAAAGATGCCTTCCTTCATCAGTGTTCTAGGAAAATGTCCCTAAGTAAATATTGATAGCCATAATTTCATTTTCCATTCAAACAGTGACGATTATTTATATAAAATAAAGTAATGCTTTGTGATTGCAGTGAAGTATATTTTAATGCAACCATTAAACATTTGGAACTTTTTGCAAATGAGTTTCCTAGTAACTTTTGAAGGAATCTAATGGCCTTGGCTAAATAGCATTCTCCTAAAGAGTATCAAGAGGAACCATAAAACACCTAAATATGTAGAAAGAAACATTCTGTGCTCTTGGATGAGAAGACTTAATACCATCAAGATGTCAATACTACCCAAAGCAATCTGCAGATTCAATGCAACGCCTATCAAAATTTCAACAGCTTATGTTGCAGAAATGGAAAAATTGATCCTCAAAGTTCATGTGGAATGTCAAGGGGAGTCAAATAGATAAAGAATCTTGAAAAAACTACAAAAGTTGGAGATTCACACTTCTTGATTTCAAAACTGCACATCAATAGTCATCACAGTGTGGTAACTGCGTAACAATAGGTCTTTAAGGCTGGGCGTGGTGGCTCAAGCCTATAATCCCAGCACTTTGGGAGGCGGAGGTGAGAGGACTGCCTGAGCCCAGGGGTTCGAGACCAGCCTGGGCAACTTGGCAAGACCTCATCTCTACAATAAATCAAAAATTTAGCCAGGCATGGTAGCACGTGCTGTAGTTCCAGCTACTTGGAAAGCTGAGGCAGTAGGATCGCCTGAGTCCAATAGGTCAAGGCTGTGGTTGCCATGAGCATGCCCCTTACTCTAGCCTGGGTGATAGTGTGAGACTCCAATTAAAAAAAAAGAATAGTCTTATAAACCAAGGGAACAGAATTGAGAATTCAGAAATAAACTCATACATCTATGACCAACTGATTTTTGGCAAGGGAGCCAAGTCCATTCAAAAGTGAAAGAATGATCGCTTCAACAAATTGTGCTGGTATAACTGGATATCTACATACAAGAAGACAAAGTTGAACCTCGACCTCACGCCATGTACAAAAATTAACTCAAAATTGACGAACAGCCTAAATATAAGAACTGAAAACACAACACTCTTAGAATAAAATATAAGATTAAGTCTGCAGGACTTTGGGTTTGAAAATGGATTCTTGTGTCATAGAAAGCATGAACAAAAATAATAGGTAAATTGGACTTTATTAAAATGTAAAGCTTTTTTCCATCAAAGGGCATTCTCAAGAAACTGAAAAATAAACTTACAAAATGGGAGAAAATATTTGCAAATCATATATCTGATAAAAGTTTAATACCAGAATACGTTTAAAGAATTTCTACAACTCAGCAACAAAAAACAATCCAATTAAAAATGGACAAAAGACTGGAATAGACATTTCTACAAAGACGATATACAAATGGCGAATAAGCACAAGAAAAGATGTTCAACATCATTAGTCATTAGGAAAATGCAAATCAAAACCACAGTGAGGTGGGAGTGGTGGCACACACCTGTAATCTCAGCAACTAGGGAGGCTGAGGCAAGAGGATCGCTTGAAGCCAGGAGTTCAAGACCAACCTGGGCAAGATATTAAGACCTCATCTCTTTAAAAAAATTTAAAACTTAGCTGGGCGTAGTAGCACATGCCTGTAGTCCCAGCTACTTGGAAGGCTGAGGTGGGAGAATTGCTTGAGTCCAGGAGTTTGAGGCTGCAGTGAGCCATAATCACACCACTGCACTTCAGCCTAGCCGACACAGTGAGACACCAACTCAAAAAAAAAAAAAAAAGGAAAACCACCATGAGATGCCACTTCACAATTACTAAGGATGACCGCTAAAAAATGATAATAACAGGTCAGGTGCTGTGGCTTAAGCCTGTAGTCCCTGCACTTTGGGAGGCAGAAGTGAGAGGATTGCCTGAATCCAGGGGGTTCAAGATCAGCCTGGGCAACTTGGCGAGACTTCATCTCTACAATAAATCAAAAAATTAGCTGAGTGTGGTGGTGCATGCCTGTAGTTCCAGCTACTTGGAAGGCTGAGGTGGAAGGATCGCCTGAGCCAGCAGGTCGAGGCTGCGGTGGCTGTGAGTGTGCCACGGCACCCCAGCCTGGGAGACAGAGTGAGACTCCAACTCAAAAAAAAAAAAAGTAATAACAAATGTTGGCAAGGATGTAGATAAATTGAAACCCTCATACATTGCTGGTGGGAATGTAAAATGGTGCAACTACTATGGAAAACAGTTTGGTAGTTCCTCAAAAAGCTAAACAGAGAGTTGATGACCCCAAAATTCCATTCATAGGCACTAAAAGAACTGAAATCAGTGGATTATACACCAATGTTCTCATTATTCACAATAACCAAAAAGTGGAAACAACCCAAGTGTCCATCAACAGACGAAATGTGCTATAGCCACACAATAAATAGAATATTATTCAGCCTTAAAAAGAAATGAGGTTCTGATACATGCTACAACATGAATGAACTTGAAAATGTTATGCTAAGTGAAGCAGGCCAGTTACAAAAGGACATCTATTGTATAATTCCCCTTATGTGAAATATCTAGAATAGGCAAATTCAGAGACAGGAATTAGATCAGAGGTTAACAGAGACAGGGACTGGGAGGAGTTATTGCTTAATAGTTATAGAGTTTCTATTTGGGGTAATGAAACAGTTTTGAAAATGGTTAGGGCTGTACAACATTGTGAATGTAATTAATCCCACTGAAATGTACATTTAAAATAGGCAAAAGGGCAAATCTAACTTATATGTGTGTGTGTATATATTAAACAATAAAAATAATGTAATAAGCCAAGAACTACACACTTTAAATGGGTGAATTGTATGATATGTGAGTTGTAGTTCAATAAAGCTGTTTAAAAATAAAAAAGGCCTTAAAAAAAGGAAGAAAATCTTCTCATTTGTGACAATATGGATAAACCTCCAGACACTGTGTTCAGTGAAATAGACCAGACACAGAAGGATAAATACCACATGACCTTACCTTGGATGGGGAATCTTAATAAAGTCAAACTCAGAGAAGCCGAGAATAGAATGGTGACTGCCAGAGGTTGAGAGCGTGGAGGGATTAGGAAAATATTATTCAAAGGCCACATGATGTCAGTTAGGAGGAATAAATTCAAGATCTATTGTACATCATGGTGACTGTAGTTAATAACAGTACGTCATTTACTTCTAATTTGCTAAGAGTAGATGTAGATTGATTTAGTCATCCCACAATGTATATGTATTTCAAAACATGTTGTATTGTATACCATAAATATATGCAACTTTTATTTACCACATTAAAAAAAATCACAGTGGTACTTGCTGCAAGTGAGATCAACAAATGACGCTAAAATTAGTAGGTAGAAGCTTAAGGAGAAACAAGATATGTTCACAGTCTAAGATATTGGTTGACTAAAAAGGAAAAAAAATAGTAAATGTACAGTGATAGACACGTGGTAGACACCATCTTAACTAGGGATCAAGGTTAGCATCTCCAGTAAAGGGACATATCAATCAATATCACATGCTACCTGATCTTATACACTGAGAAAGGCACATCCCTTCTGTGATACTCTGCTCCCAAATCCATGACCTTAGTCTAACCACGATGAAGCATCAGAAACACCCAAATTGAGGGATATTCTATAACAAATCACTCTTCAAAAGTGTCAAGGTCATGAAAAACAAGGAAGGGCTGAGCGTATTCGTTTGCCAGGGCTGCCATAACCAAGTAAGTACCACAGACCAAGTGACTTAATAGAAACGTATGGTCCCACCGATCTGGAGACCAGAAGTCTGAAATCAAGGGGCTAGCAGGGCTGGTGAGGATTGTGAGGGAAATTCTGTTCCAGGTCTTTCTCTCCTATCATCTAGCTGTCATCTGCGTGTCTTTACACCATCTTCCCTCTGTACATACCTGTGTCTAAATTTCCCCCTTTTATGAAGACATCAGTCATATTGACCCACTCTAATGACTTGATTTTAACTTGATACCTCTAAAATACCTTGATACCTGTCTCCAAATAAGATCACATTCTGAGTACTGTAAGTTAGGACTTCAATATACAAATAAAGGGGGGCACAAGTCAACCCATAGCCCTGAGGAACTGATTGGAGAACGTTTCTATCTCTTTTGTTTTTGTTTTAAGTCAGGGTCTCACTCTGTCAGCCAGACTGGAGTGCAGCGGCACGATCATGGCTCACCGCAGCCTCAAGCTCCTGGGCTCAGGTGATCCTTCCGTCTCAGCCTCCTGAGCAGCTGGGACTACAGGCGTGGACCACCATACCAGGCTAATTTTTTTATTTTTTGTTTTTATGGAGACAAGACCTCACTCTATTGCCCAAGCTGGTCTTGAACTGCTGGGCTCATGTGATCCTCCTACCCTCAGCCTTCCAAAGTGCTGGGATTACAGGTGTGAGCCACCGTACCTGGTCTTGATTAGAGAAATTTGAGGAGAAATGACAAGTAAATATAATGTGGATTTCTAGATTGGATCCTGGAACAGAAAAAGAATATTGGCAGGAAAACTGGTGAACACTGAATGAGGTATATAATTTAGTGGTCCTGCGCTAAGGCTAATGTCTTAATTTTGATCATTGTACAATGGTTCTGTGAGATGTAGGCAGTTAGGGAAATGGGGCAAAGAGTGTGTGAGAGCTTGCTGTACTTTCTTTTCAATTGCTCTGTAAGGCTAGCTTTTTTTTTTCAAAATAAAAGAAAATTTGTGGCTGGGCTCAGGGGCTCAGCCTTTGGGATGCCTAGGCGAGTGGATTGCCTGAGCCCACAGGTTCAATACCAACCTGGGCAACTTGGCGAGACCTCATCTCTACAACAAATCAAAAATTAGCCAGGGGTGGTAACGTGTGCCTGTAGTTCCGGCTCCTTGGAAGGCGGAGGCCAGCAGGTCGACGCTGGGATGGCCGTGAGCGCCACTGCACTCCAGCCTGGGCGACGGAGTGAGTCTCTAACCAAAAAAACAAAAAAATTGGTCAGATCTATTGGAGTTGATTTCCTATGAAGTAACTGAAATATAAAGAAGGCCATCAGTAGCAGACAGCATCAAAATGTGGGCAAATGAGTTATTTGAGTCCCACTCCCTAAAACCAAGTCCTCTAGCTATGTAGTTGTGTTGAAAATGGTTCATATTGTTGAGAATTAAGGCGGGCAAGAAGCAAACACAGCTTTTCTTTTTTTTTTGAGTTGGAGTCTCACTCCGTCGCCCAGACTGGAGTGCAGTGGCCGCTCCCGGCCACCGCAGCCTCCACCTGCTGGGCTCCGGCGATCCTTCCGCCTCAGCCTTCTGAGTAGCCGAACTACAGGCGCGTGCTACCACGCCCGGCTGATTTTTTTTTTTTTGATTTATTGTAGAGAGGAGGTCTCGCCAAGTTGCCCAGGCGGGTCTCGAACCCGCGGGCTCAGGCAATCCACTCACCTCAGCCTCCGAAAGCATGGGATTACAGGCTGAGCCACCGAGCCCGGCTGCAAACACAGCTTTTCATCAAAGCAGGCAGTAAAAATGGTGATGAAATGCTGGAAAACTCACGCACCCTATGTCAAGCCTTGCATTGCCTTCGCCAATGAATAAAAACCCATCCATACAGCCCATGTCTTTGTTTCTTGGGGAAAAATGTTTAGACTGTGGTTAACAAAAGTGACCACTTCCTACATCACAATTATGTCTTTATAGAAAGATGATAGATAGTATTTTATTCCCCTTTGGGTTATACAAAGGAAGCACTCAGGGTACGTGTATTAATTTTTTTGACATGCAATTCTTATAAAGGAAATTTGACTTTCAAGGTGCTTATTGGACACCTGATCACATTAGTAGATTAGCAGATCACATTTTCTCTTGTTTTGTCTCTCTCCCCTTTGCTTTCTGTCTTCTTTTCTCCCCCACTCTTTTTAAGTTTAATTCCTCTGCAAGTCAACATGTCTTTATTTCTCTAAATTCTTTTCTTATGTGTTTTTTCTTTTACTCCTCTTTTCCCTTAACCACTGCAAGCAGTTTGAAATTCCTAGGGCCTTGGAGCCAAGAGAGGCAGAATCACCCAAACAGGCATTCAGGCTATACACCACAGTTGAAGGAGAATCATTATTGTTTGTCTATTTTTTGAGTCAGGGTTTCATTCCATTGCCCAGACTGGGGTGCAGCGGCACGATCATGGTTCACCGCAGCCTTGACCTGCTGGGCTCAGGCAATCTTTCCACCTCAGCCTCCCGAGTAGCTGGGACTACAGGCATGCGCCACCACGCGTGGCTAATTTTTTGATTTGTTGTAAATGTTTTTATTTTTTTTGTTGCTAATTTTTTGATTTGTGATGGGAGTCTCACTATGCTGCCTGGGCTGGTCTCAAATTCCTGGGCTCAAGCAATTCTCCCACCTTGGCCTCCCAAAGTGCTGGGATTACAAGCATGAGCCATTGTGCCCGATGACATAAATTAACTTAGATGACCATGTACAAGTGAACTCCACAACTTCAGGCCACCCAGCTGAATTCCAGAGCAGTGACAAGAGCTGCTTCCTTCATAAGCACTCGTGGGGAGTACACACATAGTACACACTCTAGCAACTGTCTGCACCCTCTCTTGACCATGCTCGGAGCATCTTTTGGTATCAGCTGGCTATTTTCACAATAATGCTGTGTGATAAACTGTCATATAAATATGAGTGTCTTAAAAACAAGCATTTAGCTCTTGTTCCTGCATCTGTGGGTTGAGTAGAATATGGCTGATTTGGGCTTCAGATTAGGTTCAGTTTTCTTTCACATCTCTTGGACCAATGGCTACCCAGAACTTTTCCTTCTCGTGGACAAAGACAGGAACACAAAGGGCAACTCCAATTCTGCAAGCACATTGTAATGTCTGTTGACAGCATGTCTATTAGCAATCCATTAGTCAAAGCAGGTCACGAGGCCAATCCCAAAGTCAAAGGGCAGGGACGTATACTCCACCTACCGTGAGGTCACATCAAGGAAGAGAATGCATGAGAGCAAAAAAGAGGAATCACGGAGACCAATAGTTCAATCTACAGGCCCTTGTGCTGCTTCTCATGTTCACAGAAGCCCGAGCCCTCCCTGAAGTTGTCGCCTCCTCTAGATGGGGGTTGGGTGATGGCTGTTCACACAGAACGCATTCTGCCTTCCTGGGTTCTGGAAATTTCCCTTAGGTGGAGTTACTCAAACTGCAATAACATACTGCTTCTCATTTTATTTATTTCACTTTCAAGAAGTAAAAAGTAAGCCAGGCTCGGTGGCTCAGCCTGCAATCCCACGCCTTGGGAGGCTGAGGTGAGTGGATAGCCTGAGCCCGCGGGTTTGAGACCCGCCTGGGCCACTTGGCGAGACCTCATCTCCACAATAAATCAAAAATCAGCCAGGCGTGGTAGCGCACTCCTGTAGTTCCAGCTACTCAGAAGGCTGAGGGGGAAGGATCGCCGGAGCCCAGCAGGTCGAGGCTGCGGTGGCTGGGGGCGGCCACTGCACTCTAGTCTGGGGGACAGAGTGAGACTCCAACTCAAAAAAATAAAAGAAATAATAAAATAAAGAAGTAAAAAGTAGGCTAATTTAACTTCATACCAAGGTGTTGCATGGGCAAGGAAGTGGCAGCCCCGCAGGGTGGAGATGTCTGTGGTCATCGTTTTTTTGTTTATTTGTTTTGAGTTGGAGTCTCACTCTGTTGCCCAGGCTGGAGTGCAGTAATGCTCTCAAGGCCACCCCAAAGTCGACCTGCTGGGCTCCGGGGATCCTTCCCCCTCAGCCTTCCAAGTAGCCTGAACTACAGGCACGTGCTACCATGTCCAGCTAATTTTTGATTTATTGTCGAGATGAGGTCTCACCAAGTTGCCTGGGTGGGTCTCAAACCCGCGGGCTCAGGCAGTCCATTCTCCTCGGCCTCCCAAAATGCTAGGATTACAGGCTTGAGCTACCGCGCCCAGCCGGTCATCGGTTTTCATTACAAGATCCTATAAAGTTGTGGTGACAACTGGTTCACCTTTGGGTTCCTCATGGCACATAGTACAGTATCTGTCCCAATAGATGTCTCATAAATGTCTGTTGCTTGAAATAAGCAAGATTTTACTTGGAAGACAAGATTTATTTTGTTGTGACAAGGAAACCAAATTGTAAAGGCATTTCTTTAATTGATAATTTGCCATTCTTCCCATTTGCGACATATGCATTTTTTGTTCTCTTAAGCAAGGAGCAAATAAGCCTACGGTTCTGCAAATCCATTGTCTGTGTTACCTTTGAAATCTGGTTGAGAGGAAAGAGAACTGTTGGATTATTTGTCCACTTGTTTGCATAACCTCTGAACGGAGCTTATTCATAATGTGAGAACAGCCATTTTCCCCTGCTTGGGGAAATCTGAGCCAAGAAATTATGAATTTTTTTTTAGTTGGGGGTCTTACTTTGTTGCCCAGACTGGAGTGCAAGGGCACAATCATGGCTCACCACAGCTTTGACCTTCTGAGCTCAGGCAAGCCTTTCACCTCAGTCTCCTGGGTAGCTGGAACTACAGGTGTATGCCACCATGCCCGACTAATTTTTTTAATTGTTCATTGAGATAGGGTCTTGCTATATTGCTCAGGCTGATCTTGAACTCCTGAGCTCAAGCCATCCTCCAGCCTCAGCCTCCCAAAGTGCTGAGATTACGGGTGTGAGCCACCATGCCCAGCCAAGAAATTATGAATATAATTATTCCCCAGATATTGTAGGGGTGCTTCAAGAGACAAATATTTATCTTACAAAGTATTTTTAAATTATCTACCCCCAAAAATCCTTTAAAAAGAAAACAACACTAAATACAATGGCAGTTGTCAGGAAGGGGGAATGGGAAATTATTGTTTAGTGGGTACAAAGTTTCAGTTTTTGAGATGGAAAGTGGTAATGGTTGTACATCATTATGAATTTACTTAATACTATTGAATGTACACTTAAAAATGATTAAAATCTGAGAAATCAGTTGAGGCCAGGGGTCCAAGACCAGCCTGGGTAACATAGCAAGACCCTGTTTCTACAAAAACTTTTTAAAAAAATTAGCTGAAGGCCAGGAGCAGTGACTCAAACCTGTAATCCCAGCACTTTGGGAGGCTGAGGGGAGAGGACCAGCCTGGGCAACTTGGTGAGACCTTGTCTCTATAATAAATAAATAAATAAAAATTAACTGGGTGTGATAGCACGCACCTGTAGTTCCAGATACTTTGAAGGCTGAGGCAGAAGGATCACCTGAGCCCAGCAGGTTGACTCTGGGGTGGCCATGAGCGTGCCACTACACTCCAGCCTAGGTGACGGAGTAAGACTCCAACTCAAAAAAAAAAAAAGTAGGTGGGTGTGGGGGTGTGCACCTATAGTCCCAGATACTGGGGAGGCTAAGGCAAGAAGATTGCTTGAGCCCAAGAGTTCAAGGCTGTAGTGAGCTGTGATCATGCCACTGCACTCTAACCTGGGTAACAGAATGAGACCTTGTCCCAAATAAGTAAATAAATAAATAAATGAAAATAGAAAATATGACTGAAAATAATAAGAAAATAAATGATCGACTGTGCTTTCCAAAAATGTCAACCCTCTTAAACAACAGACAATAGCAAAACTGCACGCTGTCCTAAAAATTACCACTGACAAGAATATTAAGCCAAGTAAAAATACCTGTAACTTTCCACCAAAGCAGAAAATGACAAGCCTCGTTTATGTTTCACTGGCCAGGAAAAAATTTGCAGCTATCCATCACTTTCAGAAACAAACCTTTTATTTCAACCATGCTGATGGAGATTTGTTTCAAGTAAACTAACTTTCTCTCGATGGCTAATCCTAATACCGAGATTTTGTCCATTTCTCTCATGTAGCCATTGTAGGCTGGGGCCTTACTGTAGACCACTTTCACTGAATTTCCCCTAACAATTGTGCTTTTCTATTTCATGGTTTAATTATCACCCCCACTGTGTTTTTTGGCTTGGGTTTTTTTTTTTTCAAGACAGGCTCTCTGTCTGCTCTGTACCCCAGGCTGGAGTGCAGAGCTATTATCATAGCTCACCGCAGCCTCCAACGCCTGGGTTCTAGAGATCCTCCCACTTCAGCCTCCCAAAGCACTGCTATTACAGGCGTAAGCCACTGTGTGAGGCCTTAATTATCCCTTTTTTGATCACTACCAACTTTAAATATTTTGCCTGAAAGTCTGGAGAGTCTCCAGGCTATTATCTAATTAATATTTATTTGTAATATTTGTAATATTAATTTTTTATTTTTATTTTTTAGTATATAGATGTGGGGTACAATTCCGGGTTAGGCATACACACGTTGATCATGCAGGTACCCTTTTTGATGAGGTATGCCCCTCCCTCCCCTAGCAGTTTCCCTCAACTGCCAATCCCACCCTCCCCCACGGTTTCCCACTACTGCCAATCCCTTTCTCAAGCTTATTGCAGAAGTACTAAATTTGTATACAATTAGAAGGTAGTTAGAGTTTTGGGACTCATTCCTTCTCCTAGGAGGGCTGGAATTCTCAGAGGCCTTTAATAATGGTAAAAATTAATTTTCTACACCACCTGTCACTAATATTAGCAACAACCACAGCCTCAACTTTGCATAGTTTAAGTGTTACTTACCAGAAAGTTACTAACTGTTCTCTAAACACTATTTAGTTTATGGGACAATAGAGTTTCCTGTTGGATTTTATCCATACAAACGGCAAACAATTTAATAACTCTTTGGGACAGAGGAGTATAAGTTTAACGCAGTTGGAGTACTCAACATTGAATCTGATTTTCAATAAAAATGAATACAGCCAAGCTTGTGTATTCAGTGATATTTACCTTGGCTTGCTTATGCTTACAGGGTACAAGTCTAAGCTTGCCAGTGGCATCACTCCCAAATCCCCAAGAACAGAGAAGAAAAGGTCCTGTGTCCCAAGTATTAACGCTTGACCCAGTTGTATTAACAAAGTCACGGTGAGAATCATTAACCTCTCTACTTGAAGCCAAAATATGTGTGTGGTGGTGACCATGGTGGCCACTTCCCAGAAGAGACTCAGAATTCGGTGAGAGATGATCTCTGGAATTCTGAGAGAATCTTTCAGAATGTGTATAGGGAGCTCAGCCCTGTGCCCTTTACATTTATGAAATAAGGCAGCTGCATAAAAAAAGCTTTGAGGGGCGACGTGATTCTGCAAGCCAATCTTGGCCATCTTTGGATTCGTTTGTACATCTTATTATATATAGGACTTTCCCATGTTCAAATGTGCATCTATTATCTAATTAGTATATATATTTTTTGAGTCAGGGTCTCACTCTGTCACCTAGGCTGGAGTGCAGTGGCACGATCATGGCTCACCACAGCCCCAAACTCCTTGGCTAAGTGATCCTCCCGCCTCAGCCTCCTGAGTAGCCAGAACTACAGGCACATACCACCCACTCAGCTAACTTAAAAAAAAAAATTTATAGAGATGAGGTCTCACTTTGTTGCCCAGGCTGGACTCGAACTACTGGGCTCAAGCAATCCTCCCACCTCAGCCTTCCAAAGTGCTAAGCTTACAGGCAAGAGCCACCACATCCAGCCTATTATCTAATTTATATTGATTTGTGACATTTGTTTAATTAATTTTTTATTTTTATTTTTTATCATAAAGATGTGGGGTACAATTCAGGGTTAGGCATACAAATGTTGATTATGCAGGCACCCTTGTTGATGAGGCGTGGCCCTCCCTCCCCTAGCAGTTTCCCGCTACTGCCAATCCCTTTCTTATAGTATTATGATAATTGTTCAAAGTCTGCTTATGAGTGAGAACATATGGTACTCTGTTCTTTGTTTCTGTGATAGATCACTGAGTATGATAGACTCTAAATCCATCCAAGTTGCTGCGAAGTCTATATGTTTGTCCTTCTTTATGGCTGTGTAATATTCCATTGTGTATATGTGCTACATTTTTTTAATCCAATACAGCTTCGATGAGCAGCATGGTTGGTTCCATATTTTTGCTATTGTGAATAGAGCTGTGTAGGTATCTTTTTTGGTAGCATGATTTGAGTTTCTCCGGGTGTATTCCCAGTAGGGGAATTGCTGGGTTATATGGAAGGTCAATTTCTAGTTCTTTCGGAAATCGCCATGCTGTCTTCCAGAGAGGTTGCACTAGCTTGCATTCCCACCAGCAGTGTAGAAGCATTCTTTTTTCTCTACATCCTCGCCAGCATCTGTTGTTGTTTGTTTTATTGATGATGGCCATTCTTACTGGGGTTAGGTGATATCTCAATGTGGTTTTGATTTGCATTTGTCTGATGATGAGTGAGGCTGAGCACTTTTTCATGTGTCTGTTGGCTGCCCATATATCTTCTTTTGAGAAGTGTCTATTCATGTCTTTTGCCCACTTTTGAATGGGGCTGTTTGTTTCTTTCCTTTTGGTGCATTTGAGTTCCTTGGAGATCCTAGATGTGTAATTAATATTGATGCATGTAATTACCATCCTCATTTAGTGGTGCCTTGACTTACTCCTGTAAAGCTGCAAAGAAATGGAAAGTGTTACATGAGGATATTTACATCTGTTTCTAACAAAACCTAAAACAAACACCAATTGATTTATGTGTGTAACAGTGGAGATACTTCTTCCTTGATGTGACAGTTACAGCCATTTATAAAATAAAGACTCTGGGAAGCGGAGTATTGGGACTCTCATTGCACCCCCCCCCCAAAAAAAATTACTTGGTGTTCTTTGTGTTGATACAAATAGTCTGACATCTCTAAAAAAAATCATTCTTCCTTTTTTAGGCAGGAACACACATCATTAATTTATATGAAAACAATGCTAAGAAATCGAAAGAAATCAAAGTAACTGGCATAGTAAAGTCCTCAAAATTAAGAATAAGAAAATACAAAATTATGTAAGCCCACATGATTTGACACATTTGAAGACCCCTTAGCTTGGTATTCAAATGAAAATCAATCAAGACTTCAACTGAGGGGCAGTTTGGATGTCAGTAACAGTGAACTATGTGAAAGTCCATCTCTGTAAGACCTATGAGGTTCCTCCTGGAATAATGTCCTCCAAGTCAGTTGAGCCACTGCGCTTTGTCACGCCCTTCTGTCCTTCCTCCTTCAGGGCTATCAAGCAGAGGAAAGAAAACTTCTCCTTCCCTCTTCAAAAGCTGCAAAATGAATGCAGGTTACTCTGAATGCCCTGAAAATAACATCAAGTCTCCACAAGCTTCCTGCCTCTGTCAGTGCACAGTAACAAGAGTGATTACCCTTAGGAAACAATTAACTTCTATAAATCATCAATATTCATCATCATTTAGAAGAGACTTTTCCCTTGGAGCTTATAAACAATGGAAACGTTATTTCATACACTCTAAATACAAGAGATTACCTTATATGTGATATGCGTTAATAGATGCAGTCTTCTTTCTATGAGAGGGAAGCAGGAACCAAGTGACTTGTTACACATTTCCTTTTCTCTGTCACCGAGGCTGGAGTGCAGTGTGCACGCTGACGGTCACAGCAGCCTCAACCTGCTGGGCTCAGGTGATCCTTCCGCCTCAGCCTTCCAAGTAGTTGAAACCACAGGCATGCACCATCACGCCCGGCTAATTTTTTTAATTATTGTAGAGACGAGGTCTCACCATGTTGCTCAGGCTGGTCTTGAACCCCTGAGCTCAGGCAATCCTCTTGCCTTGGCCTCCCAAACTGGTGGGATTATAGGCATGAGCCACTGTGCCCTGCTTCTTTTTTCTTTTTCTTTTTGAGTTGGAGTCTCAGTCTGTCACCTAATTTGGAGTGCAGTGGCACGCTCATGGTCACCGCAGCCTCGACCTGCTAGGTTCAGGTGATCCTTCTACCTCAGTCTTCCAGGTAGCCGGAACTACAGGCACACACCATCACGCCTGGCTAATTTTTGATTTATTGTAGAGATGAGGTCTCGCCAAGTTGCCCAGGTGGGTCTCGAACCCGCGGGCTC
>CAUYQG010091544.1:0-26190 GCA_963574415.1 Tarsius wallacei
TTTGTTCACTTTTGAGGCTGGAGTGTGGGCTGTGGGCTGTACTTTTTACAGCTTTGAGGTTTAGTTGAGGGGGAAGCTGTGATTTAGAATCTGTATGCCAATTCCAGTATCCCCCTATCTGTGTATGAGCCCACTGGAACCTATTTCCCACCGTCTTACAATCTTTTTGTGCAGCAGAATGTAGGTTTGGTCCCTCAGCCTCCCATGGCACGGGATTACTTTGAGCTGCAACCTGAGACATCTGCTGCTTAGTTCCCAGGGGAGTGGCTTTGTCTTCTGTTTAGTGACGTTACTTTGGGAACCCAGGTGGAAACTGCTTGTAGGTGGGCAGGGCAATGCGAGTCTCTGCCTGAAGAATGGCCAAAGTGATAGGATCCTTTTTCTCCACTCTTTGGGTCCCTGAGCAATCGACTATGATGGTCTGTGGTAGCGTGATAGTATGAGCCTCCCGGGGATCAGCTGCATGGCTGGGCGCTCCGCTGGGGGCTCCAGAGCTCCAGATTTCCGAGCCCCAAAGCTCCAAAGGGCAGGCGGTGAATGGTGAAAGTGGCCCTTCACCGCTTCCAGCGTACTTCAGTCAGAAATGGAATCAGTCTCTCCGAGAGGCGGGTGCCCAGAGTCTCCCAGGGTGACCAGAGGCTCGGTCTGGCCTCGACGCAACCAGGGAGGGAGCTGAGACCCGAGCCTTCCCACCCACGAGGGAGCAGCCCGGGATGCAATAGCCGGCCCTGCGTGGGACCATGGGTCCCTGAGCCTCGGACCAATGCATCCAGCTGTGGGCAAGGTGTTGGGGGAAGGAGGGCAAGAGTCTTTTGGGGGAACTCACATTCGGAGAATCTCACAGTTCCACCTATGTCGTCGCCATCATAACTGGAACCAAATCCCTTGTTTTTAACCAACTTTAGCAATGATGGAATATAGGTTGTCAAACTATGACCCTAGGATTATGTCTCATTCTCATATTTCTATTTTCCTTAATGTCAGCTTTTTGTCACCAACCTTTTTTTCCCCCTGAGGTGGCAAGTTCATCAAAATCAGCTGAGCAATCCCAGAAGAAACAGATCATTTATTTCCCCACATTGCCAGGAAAATCCAAGAACTTCATCCCACTTTCCTGGCTTAGGTCATGTGTCTATCCCTGAGAACACATGATGGCCAAGTCAGTGGAACACTCTGATTAGCCTGATGTAGGTCACAGAATGAGGTGAGCCCCACTTGAAGTACATGTACTCAAAGTCAGGTAAGGGGATTCCCAACGCAATCAAAATATTATGGCCAGAAAAATAGGAACTTGATGCTGGACATGAAAAAAAAAAGGCCACTAAACCAGCTATGTTTCATGAATATCCTCTATGTGTATTAGTTTCCTTATCTGTATAACTTCTTGTGTAACTCACAGCATTTTTGAAAGATCCAATGAGATAATGTTGGAAATTACTTAACATAATGCTTGGTGCTGTGTAAATATTTCAAAGAGCATATTATTATATTATATTATAATGGCCAAGGCATTGTGACTTTCTTCTAATACATACCTAGATTTCACTTATGTTCCTCATGCCTCTGTCTCCTTATTTAAATGGTTCAGAATTTCTTAGACAATTCTTGGAATTTTTGATGATCAGAAGGTTCATGGAAAGCTAAAACTTTCAGAAAAAACTCCTACAGAAGCTGCTGGCATCCTTCATATTTTAACAAGGGGTGTGCCTGTATGATTTGTGTAGACACAGTATGAGGCAGAGGTATACATCTCATTATCCTATTAATCCTCTAACATCGCTATTTGGCCATAATCTCCTTTCCCCAAAGACAAAGAGGGAGTGAAAGACAACAGTAACACACAAAACAGATTGTGCTTTGATACACATGAAGGATCTGGAGAAGGAGGGGAGTAACCTCATCTGTAGAAAATACATATTTCTTAAAATCTGGTCCCTATAGCAATTAACTGATTGGGGAATATTTTGGGGAGAAAGTTGTATTAAATAAGCTAGAGAGATAAGCTTCTGGAAACAGCTTTTCCCTTTCCTTTTTTCAAATCTTTTCTGTAAATATTTCAGAATAAATGCTGAAAGATGACTTTGCTTCCCTGGTGGCAGATATCATTGTTTTAGAAAACATGGCTTATAAGCAAGATTCTTTGGAATGCTTTAAAAAATTTCAGCTGATTTTTCACTGATGAAACATAAAAATGGCACAAGCAACAGAGAAACTGAGGGGAGAAGTTGAACATGACAAGGATTATTCAGTATTACCTTTAGTTTTTGATATGTTCTTTGAACATAAGCATTTTTTTCCATTTCAGGACAAAAAAGTATGTGGCAGTCCACACTCATTTGTTGAACCTGCCTTTGTTCTGGAGTCTAGAGATGTATCTATGAACAGAACAGATTGATGAGCAAAATAGATTTTTTTTTTGAGTTGGAGTCTCACTCTGTGACCCAGACTGGAGTGCAGTAGCCACTCCTGGCCACTGCAGCCTCAACCTGCTGGGCTCTGGAGATCCTTCCACCTCAGCTTTCCAAGTAGCTGGAACTACAGGCACACGCTACCACGCCTGGCTAGATTTTGATTTATTGTAGAGATGAGGTCTCACCAAGCTGCCCAGGCAGGTCTCGAACCCGCGGACTCAGGCAATCCACTCACCTCGGCCTCCCAAAGCACTGGGATTACAGGTTGAGCCACCGAGCCCGGCCACAAAATAGATCTTATACTCTAAGATCTTATACTCTAGTTAGGAAGACAGAAAATAAACCAATAATTAAGCATGAAAAATATCAAGCAAAAATTAGCACATACCAAAAAGTTGAAATAGATTTATCAAATAGGGTGCATAGATAGCAATATTGGGTCAAGTGGTTGTTCAGGTGAGCTGATGCTCCACTATATTATATTTATAAGTCAATGTACTCATCCTCCAGCTACTGAAGGATAAGTCTGTGGCCAGTGGCTTAAACCTACTATCTTTTCAGAATTGTCTTTAGCTGATAGGTGATGCTTGCCAGGCAGTCAGTACTGATTGATCATGAATGCAAAAGCTTGGACCCTTCCTTTAAGCCAGGACACTTGTGAAGTATGATTTATACTTCAGATCCACCTACCACCATAACCCATGGATCAATTCAAGGTTAGACATTACCTGAGACTATATCTAAGACCATATCCTTTTTTCTCTTTCGTCCTTGATTCTCTCATCACTTTACAGGTTTTTCCTAAGTGCTCACTTTCAATAAATCATGTTCTCCTTAACCCCTTTCTCAGGCTCTGTTTCTAGGAAACCCAACCCACCACAGTGATCAAGGAAGGCCTCTTTTGGGTTGTAATATATTCGATGAGAAATGAGTGATGAGAAGTAGCCAGGCATGCAAACCTTTGGTGGGACAAGTTTGACCTGCTGAAAGAACCAAGATATAATCTTGGATAAATGGCACTAGAAAGGAGAAAAGTGGGAGAAGAGGAGGTCTGAAAGCTGTAAGATCTGAGCCTAGATCTTACAGGATAAGGATCCTAAATTTTAGTCAATGTGTAATGAGACACTGTTAGAAAGTTTTTAGCAGTTGCATGTTCTAACTTATGTTTTAAATTTACAGGAATCCCCAACCCCTGGGCCATGTATTGGTACCTGTCCGTGGTCTGTTAGGAACTGGATCACACAGCAGGAGGTAAGTGCCAGTGATCCAATGACGCTTCATCTGTATTAACAGTCACTCCTCATTGCTCACATGACCTCCTGAGCTCCACCTCCCGTTAGATCAGCACTGAAAAGCTTGCTTTCATTTCCAGCATCCTATCTTGGTGAAGCAGGGTTTTCTGCGGTGACAGCAACCAAAACAAGAGGATGGAGTAGACTGGACATAAGCAACACACTTCGGGTGTCATGACTCCTAGATGGGACCAATTTGTTGCAGGAAAACAAGCTCAGGGATCCCACTTATTCTGCATTATTATTAGTTGTATAAATTGTTTCATTATATATTGCAATATATATAAATAATAATGAATAGAAATAAAGTACTCAATAAATGTAATGCAATTGAATAATCCCGAAAACATCCCCCTGACCCCCAGCCCATGGAAAAATTGTCTTCCACAAAATTGATCCTGATGCCAAAAAGGTTGAGAATCACTGTTTTAAAATAATTCCTCTGGAGAACAGATCATCCTGGGATCAAAATGGAAGTGTGGAGACCAATTATAAGACTCTGCAAATGGTGACTTTGGCTTGAAATAGCATCTATTATATATTTGTTGCCTGCTGGACAGTTTACATAGACTTCCTAACTCCAAAATGTAGATATTACCCTAGAAATTTTAGAGATAAAAAAACTGAGACAGTAATGAATGTGAAAGCACACATTTATTAAATGATATACTTGGGATTAAACAAGTCTAACAGGCTTTAAAAGCAAAAATTTCTTGCTATACTGCCCTGCTCATCTGACTTCCTTGTGTATCATTTTTCTCTGAAAATAGCTCCATCACTTTGACTTGCCATATTTGCGTTATCAAAGGTGTTGAAGCACTTCTGCCCCACTGGGAATATGAATCCCTGCTGAAGCATCAGTCTATTGGGCCCCTAAAAGACTGGTTGACATTATCCAAACACATCTGTTTGTAATTATGATGTGCCCTTACACATCCCCTTTTTGTCAACATAATTACTTTCAATTATATGAACACTCTGCCCTGACCTGCCCAGGGACCCACTCCCCTGCCAACTGCAAGAGATGATTTCCAAAGCCCTGCCACTGCTGTCCAAACATATGGACTCTCTTCTCAGCTCCAGGCACAGAAGGGTTCAGGTCCAAAAGCAGTATGAACGGAAGTTACTTCTAGCTTTATCTGTGCCCCTGTGGCAGTGCAAGAAATGGTTAATGGTCAAATTAACCATGTTTTGAATTGTAACAAAATCAATGACTTTGTCAACTAGAGGGACATTTTTAATGGACATTTCATTTGTAAGTGGTTCTCTTGCCATGAAAAGCCATGGCAATCCAAAACCTCCTCATCTCCTCATGAGGCCGATAGAAACAGAGAAGCCAAATCTAGAATTAGAGGAGAAGAGACATCCCAAAATTCAAGCAGTGCACAGTTCTGAAGAGTAGCAATTCAGAAACAGCAGTAGTTAGGATTTTGTGTGTGGCTGATGAAAGTTCTGGATTGAAGTCCAAACTTTGAGAAAGGGCAAGTTGGAAAGTTCTCTGTAGTTGGCATAAAACTGTGAAGTAAATGTGAAATGAGTCCAGAGTGCACTAGAATATGGAAGGAAAAAAGGAGGAGAATTAACATTTACATAGCCTCACTCTTGCCAGTCATGGTTTAAGGTGTTTTACCTCCATAATGACATTTAATCCTTATACCAGTCCTGTGAGGGTTATTATTGTTATTCTGACTCTCTGGTAGGGGAAACAGATTCAGAAGGCTTAACAATTTGCCTGAGGCTATACACTTGGTAAATGGCACAGTCAGAATCTGAACTTTGGTCTCCGTGGTTTCAAAGGCTACATTATTTTTCCAATCTGCAATAGCGAAAATTGAAAAGTGAGTGAATGAGGGAGAGGTAGAAAAGAATAAGAAAACGTGAATAGAAAAGAGATATTTTCTTTGTAGATTCCTGACCAAAGGGATCAAGCAGCTCTTTAATCAGGTGTTGAAGAATGATTAGAGATTATGCAGAATCCAAAATATATTAATTATAGCTTGATGAGTGTGTATGTGGGCACCAAAAATAACTGCATATAATTGTCTCTCATTCATTCCGTAGTATATGGTTCAATTGTCTCAAATATTTTTCTTTGATCCTAGGTAATACTAAAGAACCATTGAAATCTTTGTAAGTCACTATATCTGAGCTAGAGTAACACATGCCAGCAGCTTGCCAAGCAAGTTGTCATATCTCAGCATAAGACAGAGCCTCAACAAGTTCCATTTTCTCTGCTGTAGGCCAGGACTTAAACCTTTACTGCTAAAAGAGGGGTCATTAATTGTCTGAAGTCAAATTCTAGGCAAGTAAAGGTAATTAAATCCATGGTAGTTAAATCCATGTTCATAGTTATTGATAGGAGTCTTTCCAAGGTATTTCCAAAGACCTGTATATCTTGTCCCTACTCTGTCCTATATTTTTCAGATGTTCTTTAAGCATTTATCCTAGTTCTGAAAGAATGTATAAGGATAAGGTTTACTTGCAGGCTGACTCAGCAGACCATCTGCCTGAGGATAAGAAGTCACTGTTAGATTCCCTGTGTGGAGTTCCAGCCTCCTCTTTGTAATGTCCTATTTGGAGAAAACTCTTGGGAGCATCTTGATTTTAGCATGAGTTCCTCCCTAATTATGCCTGCTCCTGTTAAGGTGAACTTGATTCTATTCAAGAAATCAAATACAGTCTGCCCCTTATGACAAAATTTATTTCCCCTCCCTTCCTTCCTTCCTTCCTTCCTTCCTTCCTTCCTTCCTTCCTTCCTTCCTTTCTTCCTTTCCCTTCCCTTCCCTTCCTTCCTTCTTTCCTCCCTTTTTCTTTCTTTCTTGGCTTTCTTTGTTCGTCTACTTGGCTCATCCTTTGCAATTTTTTTCGTGTCTACTTAGAACTCATGCTGGTCTCCTATAAACTCTTTTAGGGTTAATATACATCCAACTAGAGTGGATAGAATTTTCCTTTATCCTCTGGGATGTCCTTTGTGAATTGAAAAATATAACTGCCTATCTTAGCAGGGTTCAAAGAAAGCTGTATTCAGAAAGGATAAGTGGAAATATGATCAAGTGAGCATTTTTAAGTCTTAGTAAAATGCAGTTTGCTAAATTGACAAGGCTGAGAAACCTACTTACAAAAGGCAATCCCCTAACCAAAACATTGTGGCAATGCTCCTTGGGTTTTGCAGTACCTCTCTCCTGGCCAGCAGGATGGCCATCTAGCTGGTTCAACTATACAAGCTCCTAATAGTAGAATGTTTAAAGTATGGCAGACTCTGGGCCAGTCTTCATATATTCCCTTTTCGTGAATGTGTACCTGGGTCCCAATAATAGATATAAGCCTGATAATGACCACAAATTCCTGAATATTACATCAGGGATTGTTCTAAGCACTTTTCAATGTATTATCACTGATAATCTTATCCTCATAAGCATATGTATTATTAAAATCCCCATTTTACCAGTTAAAAAAAAGTGAGACTTAAGAGAGATAAAGTGTTGCCATGCCCACTCTATATATGGATTTGGCATCTAGGTCAATACTTTTAGCACCATGCATACCTCCACTGCAAGGCTGACTGAATATTAAAGCCCCATGCATGGGTAGTGATGCTGCACCACTCTTGGGCACTGGAAAAAAGAGGACAAAATAACTTGAAGGTATAGAGTGACATTATGTGTGCCAGGCATCATGCACAGTCATTTACAGATGCTCCATGATTCAATCCCCACCACAAAGGACTCAGAGGTTACTTCCTTTATCCCTTTTCTGCATATATGGAAACATAGGCTCAGTTCAGGGTGGTTTGTGTGCTCACTAAAGGCACTCATTTATTCATTCCTTCAACAACTGGACATCTAGGAAGTATCATGTCCTGTGTTGTGTGTTGGAGTGAATGGAATTAGTTAAATTAGTTATAGCCCAAGGATGGAGTTGGATACTAATCAAACAGCCATACAAATGAATATATGAATATAACTGTCACAAATGCAGTCTATGGTACTCTCAGAATGAGCATCTGTTTAATCAGGGGGTCAGGGAAGGCTTTCCTAAGGAAGTGATAATACAGCTAAAATCTAAAGGATGAATAACAGGTACCTAACAAAGAAGAAAAGAAAGATCCTTTCAAGCAACAAGTGCTAAATTCCTGTAGGAGGATGAAGTATACCCATTTGAGGAGCTGAAAGAGAGCAGAGAGAGAAAAGGGGTACCAGGTGGCCATGGACCAAGTAAAGACCAAAAGTCTGAGCAGAAGCAGACTGAGCTGTGTGAAACCAGTTCACGGTGGGCTCTTGACTCACTGAGCCCAGCCCTTGTTTTGTTTGCTCTGTCATTTTCTATGTAGCTGCAGAGTTGTGTAGAGTTAGCTACAGTCTACTCCACAGGTTAAAGGGAGGCTGAGCAGTGAGCACAGTATTGGTAGAGGCCAGCTTAATGGAAGAAGAAGGCAAGGGTTGGCTTAAGTATACCTGGGAGGAAATATTGACTGAGGCTAGGCAGAACAAGAGAAGAGGTGTTCCTAGAAGGAAGACAAATGCAATCATAGAATGGAAGTAACATCCCCAAGTACATAGAATGTGTGTGTATATGGGGCAGAGTAGTGTGGAAGCTTCCTGGTTTGATTCACTTTATTGTTAAAAATGCCAAAATCAGAAGACCAGAAAATCCCTTTTGGGGCCCAAGGGCTTGAGCTGGCCATCTTTATATGTCAGGGTTCCTCTGAGCTCTGTTTTGGGCAGAGTGTCTGTGGCCTGGAGCCATTGGACAGGTCCTCTAAAGGAGCATCCTGGGCCAGATATGTAATTATTTTCCAGAAGTTTGAGTCTATACCTGGTTGTGTGGGACCTCTTTTGGTCTAAAGAACAGGAGTGCAGGGAACTAGAAAATTAAATGGCCACACCAACCAGTGGATCAAGACAATACAGCTTTCTGACCTATCTGTAGGGCTGAGATCCTACAAGCAAAAGCCATGTAGCTCTTATTTGACAGCACTATATTCACCAGCCTAGCACCAAGGCCCTCCCCAGTACTTTCAGTTTCAATATAATCTGCTCCATAGGGCCGGGCTTGGTGGTTCAGCCTGTAATTCCCGCACCTTGGGAGGCTGAGGCAAGTGGATTGCCTCAGTGAGCCTGCGGATTCAAGACCAGCCCAGGCAACTTGGCAAATCCTCATCGTTACAATAAATTGAAAAAATTAGCCAGGAGTGGTAGTGCTCATCTGTATTTCTGGCTACTTGGAAGGCTGAAGCGGAAGGATCGCCAGAGCCCAGAGGGTCGATGCTGGGGTGGCCGTGAGTGTGCCAGTGCACTCCAGTCTGGGCGACGGAGTGAGACTCCAACTCGAAAAAAAAAAAAATCTGCTCCATGGAACCCAATCTCCAGTAGACTTAGTTGTTAACACAAGAATCACAACCTATTGAGCCCTATTCAGTACTTGAGTTTGGATAGCAGAAAATTTTGGTAGCAAAGGATACTGTAGTTCCTAAAGTCTACTTTATATGCTATCCTACTATGCTATCTGGATGTCAGTAATCTTGTGATGCGATACTGTCCCTCTATTCCTTTGCTGATTTCTGACCTCATGTAGACCATAGTCACCTGTTACTAGCTAGGTTTCCACTTCTATCTCTGGTAGTCAACAAATACCATCTGGCTGCCCACCTGTAGTACTCTGGATACCTGATGCCACCCATCTGCCAATTGTCTGTTCATCTTCTGCTTGAATAGCCATTCTGGATACTGGATACCATCTTAGCTTCTTGCCAGGACCACTTGCCTGCCACCTGTTCTCCCCTCACTGAGACAGATTGCTTGTTTTTGTGCCTACCTTTGTATACTTGTGTTGGCTTCTGACCTTAGCAATCATGTCCCCCAGAGTCCTCAATACTTGGAACCTTCTCACCTAGGCCATCCAGACCTGGAGAAAAGCTGGCTAAGTTTCAGCAGACCAGACCATTTGCAGACAGAAACCGGATTAGTCTTTCTGCCCTCACCCTGGATGCTAGATTATTCTTGGTAGATTTTAGACTTTCACCCACCACATGTCCACATTGCAATGTACTTGTCCTCCTGCTTCATTTCTTGCTTTGCTCTCTGGCTCTGTATAATTTTCTGAGGTCCAAATATCTTTCCTCATCACTGCCATATTGTTCTCCCCGAGAGCAGACCTCATCCCTTTAAGTCTAGTCTCTAGAGAGGGTTTTCTGCCAGACTGAATGGACTACCTTTAGTCATGAGCCGTCTCCATTTACTTTGAGTCGTTTGTTGCCTATAGATGACCGAGTTCATGTTCTCCCTGAAGACAAGCCTCCACCTGATTATAGTATTTGGACTGTTTTTGTTTTGTTTTGTTTTGTTTTTTGCCATTAAAGTCAGTCCCACATCTCAGGAGCCCATTCTTTCTAGAGAGGTAGGATAATACAAAAATCAGAAATTAGGATATGAGCCACACTGGCTGGATTCAAATTCTGGCTCTGCTTTTTACAAGTAGAGCATCTTTGAGCAATTTATTTAATTTTTCTGAGCTTCTGTTTTCTCTTGTGTTAGTGGAGTTAATAACTGTGTCTATATCATAGGGTTGTTGTGAGGATAAAAGGTTAAGACATGTATGCATTTGGAATAACACCTGGAAGACAATACACACTGGACTGATGTGAATTATTATCTCTACTTCTTATTCCCCACTGGTTTGCTGTGAGTAGATGCTTGTCTAGATTAGGTTGACATTTCAGACCTAATCTCAGCCCTGGAGTGATTGGCTAGATAAGCAAAATAACATAGGATCCTCACTTGGACTCCAAATCACAGAACCTGAAGAAATCATAATGTGGAAAAGAAATAGACTTGTATCTATCCATTCATCCATTTATTGTTTCATTCAGTTAAGAGCTATTTATTAAGCCTCTGCTCCATGCAGTGCTTTGAGCTCAGTACTTTTCATTTCTTGTCTCCTGTACCTAGTTCCTTGGGTTGTGCATTTCCTGGGAGTCAGACTGCCGTATTTGGAAAGCTGAATTCACATTTTATATCCCCATATATTCTTCATTGTGGGCCAATAAATTCTGCCAGAAAGTGTGGTCTATGCAAGCAGAAGAAGCTGAGATATTCCTCTTATGCCACATGCTTTCTGTCTCTGCTAATGTTATCACATCCAGAGTTGGATTAAGAGAGAAAACTTAAAACAAATCCTCCACAGAGCTACTCCTGCCTGTGGCTTCCAGCCTTCGTGAGGCTCTGACTCATTTCCCATTCCCTTCCCCCCCTCAGAATGTTCAGTGACCCCTATCCTCCTGTCCTCAGTCCCTGCTTGTCTTCAGCCATGCTTGTGTCTTTCTCTGCCTTTAAGTCATTAAAGGCAGGGTCCATCTGTCTGAAGTATCCATGCCTGTCACCAGTACAATGCTCTTGATTGTCATAATGCTAAGCAAGAAATTTGGACAACTGAAAGTAGAATTGTTTCCTCTTGGAATAAAACATAAAGCCACAGTCCAATATATCTTGGGTACTCTGATCAGATATGGAAATATGTCCATAGTTAAACCTGCCAAATTGAATGCTAGTTCTAAAAATTGGTTTCATTAGTAATGGGAAAACTATTTTAATGCATCAGATTATAGATAGATTTGATGCTTTTGAAAAAAGAAATGAATTTTAGAAAGAAGAATAAGAGGCTGGAAAACAAGCTATCTTAGGCAACAAAAAGAAAGTTTCTTGAAGGTTCTTATGCTTTCCTCTTCATGTCTTTTTTTAAAGCTGTCAGATGGTCCTCAGTGTTAGGAATGCTTAAAGGTATGATTGGGGGTCCGGTATGCCCTTTGGAAATTTTTCTTTTATTAATTACAAAAGTAGACTGATTGTTTGATTGACTGGCCGAAGGAGTAATGATGCCTGGCTTAGGAGAGGTGAAAGACTCTTCACACGGCCTGCCAGCTTGTATGGGTTGGCAAATGTCCATCTGGTTTTATTATTAATGGAGATCATAGCTAAGTGCAGTTCAAAGGCTCAGGGACACAGTGGCTATAATGAGCAGACCAGGGAGGAGAGAGGTGAACTCTCTTCTAAATGTAGACTCAGTTATACAGGATCACCAGGAAATAAAGTTAAATTGATTCACCTCACTTGGTCCTATTAACTCAGATGGAAGATTGCATTAGAAGAAGATCGCATACCTGAGGAGTGGCTGTAGCTACTCATGGCGGCTTTTACATGGCTTAGGGTTCTCTGAGGAACAGATGGTTAAGATGAATGGGTAGATATAGGAATGGGGAAGCAGAGTGGGCCCTGGGGAGTAAGAATCTTTACAAACACCAGAGAGAATTGTGCTAAAAATCTTTTCCATTTTCCACCTTCTGTTCTTGCCAAAGACCCTGCCTCCTGCTAGACCAACAATGAGAATTGCTGCCTAAACTTTGGTTGGGCCACTGTGGACTGTAGCAGATGGAATGGGTGTTTGGGGGATGAGTGGAGCTCTCCAGTTTGAAGCTTTGGTTCCCTGGATGCTGCCGAGTGGCTCAGGGCATCTCAGGCTAATGTTTTGCTCCCCAGTGACTCTGCCCCACAGATCTCAGAGCCTGAGGAGCAACTGTGTGCTGTGACTGTTACTCAGTATTTTCCCACTTCCCCCAACCCTGCCCAGTCCTTTCTGTCCAAATCTGTTCTGCCAGCCTGAGCCCTAGAGAATTACGATCAAAACTTTCTGTATGAAGTAAATGCCCTGCTGGATATTTTCCTAAGGTAAATTTATTGAATCCCTCTCTATGAAGATAGTGATAAAGGAGCCCAAGTTAGGTGTGCTCACTCTCTGCACCTCCATTCAAGCGTGGCCTCTGAAAAGAGAGATAGATTAGTGTTCTCCACTCACCATATAAAATGAAAATTTTCTGCTGGGTACCCAAAGCCAGACAGGAAACCATTGATCATCCTGAACAAACATTCTTCAATAAATCTTTATCTCTTCCGAAGATAATTTGGAGGACAGTGGCTTCTGAGTTTACTCTCTTCCAGCAGTTACCCCCCTTTCAGTCTTCAAGCTGTATTTGTTTTCAAAGCCAAAATGTACTACATGACCCCATTCATCAAGGTGAAGGAAGCCCGAATGATTTCCTATTTCAGCTCCAATGTGTCAAGCTTGAGAATTCTCTTAATTCACTGGTTTGTGAGGTGCCTGGCATTTTCCATCATGGGTGGGCCTGTCATGTTGCTTCATTCCTCACAAAGGCTGTATCCATGCTACTGATCCTATTTCTCTGTTTGGATTCAAGATATCCATTTTTTTCCCTCTTTTCAGTCACTTATTTATTCACCTATTTATTTCAAGCATAGCCTTGAAATAAATGGTGATTACACCCCCATCATTGTACTAGGATGCCCCATTGTTAAATAGATAATGTGCCTGAAAAGATCTAGCAAAATGACATTCGTCAAAGTCCTGGCTTCCCGGTCAATGCCCCCTGTGGTGTGCTGCTCAAACAAAGAAAATCATTTTCATAGCCACATTAAAAATCAAACCTGTACATTTTTCAGTCCTGAAAGTCATTTGAAGTATTCAAAGCTTTAGACTTAGTGTTTTTTATTTTTCTGAATTCTTAATTAGCTGTGTAGCATTTACATCAATATCTTAAAACCCATATTTATTTTTCTTAAATCTAGGTTATTATAATGTATAACTTTAATAAAACCTTCCAACAACAGTAATACAAATCACAGAAGCCCTGAAAGGCCTATGAATTAAAGCTACCACCTCATGCCCAGCTGTGGTAGTTGCTTGGTATTCATGTAATAACCCTTAAATAGAAGAGTATGTTCTTAAACACAGTGAGTCTCTGCAAGGGGCCTGCCCACATGATTGAGAAGCCCAACTTCTGTGTTGTACTGTTAAGTGCCAATATAATGGAAAGAATTTTTAATGTGATAGAAACAAATATAAGCTCTCAAAAGAAGATTTCACCAGAACCTATTGAGTTTGAAGGTCCCCAGTACAACACAGATAGTTTTCTGTAAGTATATAAAATGCAAAAGATGATGAATACAGAAAGATGTCAGATCTCACTATGAAGGCTATTTGAATAAATTTGGAAATAATAAATTAAGAAAGGTGAACCAAGTTTTCTTGACAGTGAAGAAACCTGGAAAAGTCATGTTTACCAAGTTATCAATGTTAACGTCACCATAAAATTGACATCATATGCCTCTTGATAGGATGCACTTGAGCAGGGCAGAATATTGCTTCACAGAAGTCCTACCAAAATTGAGTCACCTGGATCTAATCACGAGGTGAATACAAATTGAGGAATAGTTTACAAAAACAAAACAAAACAGCTTGACTCTTCAAAAATGTCCAAGTCATGATAAAGAAAAGAGAGGAGAAACCGCTACTCCCAATTAGAAGAGTCTGAATGAAAGGGATAGACCTGGGTTACAGCCTGGATTAGCAAAAGGAAAGATATAGATAAGATAAGGATAGAGATAATTATCTATCATCTATCTATCTATCTTTCTATCTATCTATATCAGCTAGCTAGCTAGCTGTCTTCTATCTCTCTACTTATCATCTATTATCTCTCTATTCCATCTTTGTATTTATAATTTTCCCTCTATATCTCTGTGTATAATCTCCTAATAAAGACATTATCTTGCATAATTATTATACAGTTATTAATATTAGAAAATTTAACTCATAAAATTTTTAAAAAATTATTGAATCCTCTGTCAATATTAAAATTTTTCAATTGTCCCAATAATGCTTTTTAGAGCAAGGGTCTGCAAGCTGCAGCCTACCCACCATCTGTTTAATAAAAGTAAAGTTTTATTGGAACAAAACCAAGCTTATTTGTTTACATGTTGTCTATGGCTGATTTCACACTATAGCCACAGAGTTGAGAAGTTGCAACATAGACCACATGGTCCATAAAGCCTAAAATATTTACTATCTGGCTTTCTATAGAAATAGTTTTCCAATCTCTGCTTTAGAGCTATTTTATTCCACCCTCTCCACGGTTACGCTTTGTCTGGTTCATTACATCTCCTTTAATATGGATTAGTTTATCATGTTTTCTTTGTGTTTCTTAACTTTGACATATTTGAAGAGTATTCCTCATAATTAAATTCAGGTTATGCTCTTTTGGCAGGACATCACCAAAATGATGTTGCTTCCTTCTCAGTGCATCATTTCAAGAGACATGTAGTATGGTTTTGTCTCAATATTGATGATGCTAATTTTGGTCATTTGGCTAAGGTGGTGTCTATTAGAAGAAAAATAAATTGTTTTCCCATAAAGAACAATTACTAACATTCAGATATTGGCTGTATATTAAGTAATAATAAATCTATCAATATGAAATTCTACTCTGATAATTGTACTGTGGTTTTATAAAATAATGTCTTTGCTCTTGGGAAATTTATCTAAAGAATTTAAAGATGAAATGTCATTATAATTCCTACTTATTATCAAATGATTACACACACAAACACACACACAAAGAGAAAATGTAGAAAATGCTACCATTTGGCCAATAGAGGAAAAGAGCATGCGGATAGCCATTGTACTATTCTCAAAACTTTTGTACAGATTTAAATCTTTAAACATAAAGTTAAAATAATCGTAATACTGCATCACCTGGCACACAAGAAAACTTAGCGTGCACACAGGGAAGGTAAAATGAGTGAGTTTGAGCATGGAGACCATCATGCCCTTGGTACTACAAGGAGCATTTGTAGTGACTATAATGGATAATAAGGGAAGTTCCTACAGTGAAAACCCAGGTAATTTTCACATTTTCAGCCATGACATCCACCCACTGCCTGGATAAAATTTTTATTTAATTAAATGAAATGCCTCAGCGGAGTTTTTAATTTACCCATAAAACTACAACTTTCAAATCATTTAGATAAAAATAATTCAAGAATGGAAAGAAAATAGAAAAAGAAAAGGTACAGTCAGGAATTGCAAGAGAACTGAAGCAAGCCAAAACATTTCAAGTATAAAAATAATGTAAATTATTAAAAGGTGATGTCACACATATGGTTAAGACATAAAAGCAAACTGGGATGTAAGCTATCTGTAGACAGGCCCAAAACAGAAACTACAGAAGGGAAGAGCAGCAGTCGATCAAGCAAATGAAAATGCAGAAAGCAAATACAGCAAAATTAACATCAGACAAAAGAGAAAGTAAAGACAGAAAGAGAAAGTTTTTGTTGTTCTTTTGTTGCTTCTAGCTTTAAAAATGTGTTTAATTAGTTGCATAATATTTAGCAGTAAATTAATAAGCATGTGATTTCATCAGTATAGCTTGTTTAGGGTAATCTTTAAACTATAGTGATAAATTCACTTTGAAAACAATTTTTAAAGGTAATTTTGATCTCTGCTTTAATCAAAATTAAAGCATAAATGTTTGGAGCATTTTGATCGATTATTTTTATTTACTTTTAAACATGTTGGTCATTTTTCTACTCATAATTATTAAGTGATTACTTTAGCAAAGGATATTACTTAATATTAAGGATTTTATCTGTTTGCATTATGATTGTGACTTACATAATTTCTACTCTTGAAGTTAGTGAGAGTCTTTCTTTTTTAATATTGGTTATGATTCATCTGTGTAAATATTCTATTGGCATCAAAAATATTTTTTCTATAAGTTTATATTTGATATGTGCCTATTAAAGAAACATTAATTAATAAGGTCCTTCACATAATTTTCAAAAATTGTTCTCTTCTCAATTTATGAAAGAGTGAATGTTGTGTTTTGGACTCTCACTATTAGGGTATTGACAATTTTTTTTGACTTCTAATAGTTTTTCTTTAAATTAATTAATGACTTATTATTCAGTTTATGAATGTTATCTCTTCATCATGGATTATGCCTTTCAAACTATAAAATACATTCAGTGTACTTTTACTGTAGTAGAAAATGAAAAAAATTGTCAAATAACTTCCTCAAAAACAAGTGTTCAAGCCAGATCATTCTTCGAAAGAATTTTATACAATGCTATCTAAACTGTCAAAGAATAAGAAACTAATGAATACTTCTCAATTAAATATGTAAAACTGATGCAAAACTTCAAATCTATTAAATAATAAAATATATAGAAATGAATATAAGAAAATATAATGACAATAATGAAAAACGCAGACACTCAACAAGGTATCCAGATAGCATATATAATAATTTTTTTTAAAGATTGCTTATATTTAAAACTAAGCAATTGGTACACCACTACAGAAAAAAACATAAGTTATGGGCTCAGTCCACAATATGCACAATAATTTTAGAATTATAGAGTTAACTGATAAATAAAAGCATGAATAAAATTAAATTAAGGCAGATATATATTAATCATTAGGCTCTGAAAACCTTCTAAGATTGGCATCAAAGGCAGAATTCGTGTAGAAAATCATTAACAGAGTCTACAAAATTAAAATTGAAAAGTTATGCAGGAAGCAATTTACTAAAACTTAGCTGTAGAAGTAAACAGAAAGCTGAAGATAACACATAGGACAGGAAAATAATCTTTTTTTTAATCTTAAAATTAAAAAAAACACTTTTGAAAATTCATAAGTAAAAGACAAATAAAAAATTACCCAGCTAATCTACTTTTAGTTATATATGCTAGCTAAATAATTAGAAATGGGCACTTAGATACTTTTGTTAAAATTAATTCCCAAAAATATTATTTGTAAACTCTAAAATTGCAAGAGGGTAGATTAAACATCTAAAAATAAACTGTACTTTAAATTACGGTACATGAATGTCTTATAACACAAAGCTCTCATTAAGAATGTTATCACATTTTATATATGGCCTGAAAAAATTGTATTTATATACTATATTAATAGAAATGTATGATTACTAGTATATTAAGCCTAGTATATTGTTTTTAAGGAATGATGTTCACAAAATAATGCTACATTTATAAAAGTATAAATCATCATATTCAGTATGCTTCTATCATTGTAAGAAAAGCAGTTCGTAAACAAAATTTCAGAAGGATTTGCACAAAAAACTTATCAGCAATTTATTTGAAAACATGAGTGAATTTTTCCTTTCTTTTTATGCCTTTGTCTCTTACTAATTAATATGCCTAGCAATCTTCCACTCATCTACTAGTCATGACATACCTACTAGGTGCCAGGTCTTATGGATGTTGATAATGCAGCACTTAGCAAGAAACAAATCCTTGTCTCAATAGGCTTACATTACAGTAGGAGGTAGCCAATAAACAAATTAATAAGTTACTAAGGCAATTACACATAGGTACAGGTGCTATGAATGTGCAGGAAAGAAGGAAATGGGTACTGCTTCAGATAAAGTAGTCAGGGTAGATATGCTTCTCTGAAGGTGCAATAGTGGAGATAAAACCTAGATGGCAAGACTAAACAAATCATGGAAGATGTTTCGGGAAAGGTTTACAGCCAAGGGAATGGTAGGCATCAAGCCTTGGGGAGGCAATTGTTAGGTGTTTGACAAGAACAGAAAGGAGACAATGGTGGCTAGATGGTTCACAATGTGGTGAAAGACTTGGGAAAGAACAGATAATTCAGTTCTTATTCTCATATGGTGGAAAACCTGTGGGAGTAACACGGGACCTGATTCACCTTGGAGGGGATAAGTGGTTCTGTGTTGATTGGGAGGCTATGACAATGGCCTGGTATGAGAAGGTCAGCACCTTTCATGGAGTCAGGCAGTGGTGTAGATATGATGTGATCACAGGTAATGTCACTCTTGACAGTAGGGGGGAAAAAGTAAAGATTACAGGATGAGAGGTGAGTCTTTCTAGAATTTTCTTTTCAACTCTACATGGCAGCTTTTTAACTTCTGGAATGCCTGTTTTAGTGGGAATATAGACAGACCAGAAGTATTCAGAGGCAAAAGATTGAACTGGAGTTCCTAATCTGAGGATGACAGGCCTAGTCTGAGGGAAAGTCACAAAAGGGACATCACCATTGAAAATAAATCATGACTTAGGTGAATTCTGTTCCTGGACTGGCACTGGGACCAGTGGGTGGAAGATTCAGGAACTCAGATTTGACTGTAGATAATTTCTCATAGTTAGAGTAAATCAGAGAGGTGCAGTTGTAGGGATGGCAGGCAGGTAAAGAAGTGACTTAACTATTCAATAGCATTGTGAAAAAATATCTGATTTCTTTCCCTTGCTATTCCCAGAGTATTTGTCACCTGTTATTGGCCATCTCATTATTGCAATTAATTATCCAGGCCAAGAATTTTGAAGCCATACTTCCATGTTTTCTAATTCTTCTCTTTCTCTATACCATTTATCCATTCTACAAGCAAATTCAGTTAGAATTACCTTCAGAATGTACCCAGAATCTAAGCACTTTCTGCCTACATAATGACCACTGTAACCATGCAGTCTCCACATAGCCCTCTTTACTACCTTTGTTTCATTCAGTCTACCTACTCTTCATATAGCAGCCTACACAATCCTTGGAAAACCTAAGCTGGGTCATGATACTGTTTTATTTAGAGTTCTCCAATAATTGTTTGTCTTGTCAAGAATAAAATTGATGAAAGCCTTTTCTGCATCGAATGATATAATGTGGTTCTTGTTTTTGCATCTGCTGATGTATTTAATTGCATTCATGGTCTTGCAGATGTTGAACCAAGCCTGAATCCTAGGAATGAAGCTTACCTTGTCATAGTGGACAATGTGTTGTTGAATCTGATTTGCTAGAATCTTGTTGAGAATTTTTGCATCTGTGTTCATCAGGGATATTGGCTTGTAGTTCTCTTTCTTTGTTGGGTCTTTGCCTGGTTTAGGCATCAGTGTGATCCAGCATCCATTCTGTCCATTTAGTAGTATGCTGGCTATGAGTTATTGTTGATTGCTTTTACCATTTTTAGGTATTTTCCCTCTTGAAGTCCTAGCTAGAGCAATCAGACAACAGAAAGAAACCTGATTTCCTTCTATTGTATACAAATAGATATCCGAATAAGAAAAGAAACTAACCTATCCCTCTTTGCAGATGATATGATCCTATACTTGAAAAACCCAAGGGAATCTGTAAAAATCCCCCTTGCATTGATAAAAGACTTTGACAACGTGTCAGGGTACAAAATTAACATGCAAAAGACAGTCACATTCTTATACACTACAAAAAAAACAGACAGAGAACCAAATAAAAAGTCCAATTCTATTCATAATAGCCACATGCACAAAAAGAAATACCTTGACATCTTCCTAACCAGAGAAGTGAAAGAACTTTACGATAAAAACTACAAAATACTGCTCAAGGAAATCAAATAAAACATAAACAAATGGAAAAATATCCATGCTCATGGATTGGAAGAATCAATATTGTTAAAATGTCCATCCTACCCAAAGCAATCTACATATGCAACTTAATACCCATTAAATTACCATCACCATTCTTCTCAGACCTGGAAACAACAATACAGAAATTCATCTGGAAACCAAAATGACCACGAACAGTCAAAACAATGCTCAGCAAATGAAACAAAGTGGGGGGTATCACACTCCCAAACTTTAAATTTTATTATAAGGCTACAATCATCAAAACTGCCTGGTTTTTGGTACAACAACAGGTATAGAGATTCCAGAAGCAAAACCTCAATTTCTCAAACAACACATCTTCAACAAAGTCTCCACCATCAACCACTGGGGAGAGGAGAACCTTTTCAGTAAAAGGTGCTGGGAAAACTGGCTGACCACATGCAGAAAAATAAAATAGGACCCCTACCTATCACTATGCATAAATATCAACTCTAAATGAATAAAGACTTAAATGTAAAACCTCAAACTATAAGAATCTTAGAAAACACAGGAGACATCATTACAGAACTGGGAATAGACAGCCAATTTCTGATCAAAACCCCAAGAAGTAAAATAGACAAGTGAGACCTCATCAAACTGAAAAACTTCTACAAAGCAAAAGAAACCATCAAGAGAGTGGGGAGACAACCCACAGAACGGAAAAAAATATTTGCCCATTGTATATCTGACAAAGGCCTAACATCCAGGATCTATAAGGAACTCAATTATGCTGAAGTAAAAAAAAAAAAAAAAGTCCCATTAAAAAGTGGACAAAATACATGAATAGACACTTCTCGAAAGAAAACATGTGAACAGTCAGCAGACACACGAAAAAATGCTTAACTTCATTAATCATCAAAGAAATGCAAATCAAAACCACATTGAGATACCACCTACCTCCAGTAAGAATGGTCGTCGTTAATTAAAAAAACAAAAAACAAAACAGATGCTGGTGAGGATGCAGAGAATGAGAGATGAGAGAATGTGAGGATGGTGAGGGTGCAAGCTAGTCCAGCCTCTATGTAAAACAGTGTGGCAATTTCTAAAAGAACTAGAAATTGACCTTCCCTACAACCCAGCAATCCTTCTAGGAATACACCTGGAGGTACTCACATCCTTCTACAAAAAAGATACCTGTGCATACATGTTTATTACAGCACTATTCACAATAGCAAAAACATGGAACCAACTGTGTTGCCCATTGAAACTGAACAGGATAAAAACATGTGGGACATATACACACTTGAATACTATATAGCCATAAAGGGGAACAAAATTATAGACTTTACAGTGACTTGAATAGATTTAGAGTCTATCACACTCAGTGATCTATCACAGAAACAAAGAATTGAGTGCCATATGTTCTCATTCATAAGTGGACCCTGATCATCTAGCCTAATACTACAAGAAATAGATTGGCAGTAGCGGGACATTGCCAGGGGAGGAAGGGTGGGGTGTCACATAACATTAATAAGAATGCCTGATCTTAATTCAGATAGAGTGAGGTCCAATGGGAGACCCAAACTTCACCTGTATGTACACCACTTATGTGCCCAATCCTGACTTGTACCCCACTTCTTTAAAATAAAATGTAAGAAAAGAATAAAATTGAAACTCCTTCCATTTGTACACATCTCCTATGTTCCTCTCTGACTTCACTGCATCCCCCTCTTCCCACAACTACTTCCTTCAGCTTCGCTGGTCCTTTTGATATCTATAAAACTCAGTCTCTCAGTTTTTCAGGTCTTTGCTTAACAGCATCACCTTCCTGGCTACCTTACATTCAAGTGCCATCTTTCTTTGTCTAGGTCAGCTCTATGAGGGCAGTGAGTGCTCCAGTTCACGGCTGCATCTTCAGAGCCTAAAACATTATCTGACCTAAAGCAATTCTTCATAAATAATGGTAAAATAAATGGATTCAATGAAATCTTTAAGGAGTCAGAAAACAGAAATACTGAAGAAACCAATCCACATTAAGAAAAACGTCATAGATTAGAGGAGGAGACAAACAAGTGAGAGAGAAGGGCTGGGGAGCAGCAGTGTCCTGGTGATCATGGATGCTTGTCTCATGCTGAGTGGCATCTCATTATCCTTCTTCACAGCTCCATCATGAGGGCATGTGTTTTTCATCCTGAAGGAAAAGATGGAGGACCATGGTGGGATTTCCTTCAGGGGACTGATATGTCAGTTTTTTGTATTTTATAAAGATAACATCAAGTGCTTCGTGGAGTTGGTAGGGCTGTGGGACAGAGAAGAGGTTGTAATATTCCCTATGAGAACAAGCCCATTCTTTAACTGAAATCATTTATCAATGGGAATGGAGATTTTTATCAATGGGAATGGAGATTTTTAAGAGTGGCTTTTTAGAGAGAGGTAGGAGGAAGGTCCTAAAATTCAGTAATGTAAAAACTATCAATAAAGCATAATCTTGAGAGGAAGATATTAATCCCAGAAGCCATCTCACCTTATCTGCCAGAGTAGTTTTTAATGGTTTTCGATGAAAACCATTAAAAATACCTTTAGAATGTCTTCTTCATTAAAACCAAAGTTGTCATTTCACTCACTCTGGTGAAAGATGTGACTCAAACAACTCTCAATTCTCTATTCAGTTGCCTACTCTTACTACTCAGTGGGTGACAAAACATTATCAGTAGGAAGCCTTACTCTCGTAGCTCAGTGTCCTGAGCCACAGAGAAGAATATACATATTTTGAAAATATTCTGTGGTGGTGCTTATTTGTGGACATGGTATCAACTGTATTAAACCTTTATTCTGGTATTATTAAAAAATAAAGCTGTTGTCAGCCTGAATTGAAACTCTTCTTTCTCCTCTTGTCTCATCACCTCCATTTTTTTACACTGTTGGCAGCACATGCAGCCAGACCCCTGGTTTCCAATGATCCTGTTTAACTCCAAATTCAAAACAGTCTGCCTTGACTTTTCTGCCCAGAGATACTGGCTAAGTCGGAGAGAACTTGGCTCTTATATAGAGAACTAAAGTCTAGGCAAGTCTGGCATTGGACTAGACATCTATATGAAGGAGAAACATTGCAAAGTATAAGAGGTATTTTTTTTTTCAATCCAGGGACAGGTAGTAGAGCCTGGGGAATGTGTTTAAAAACAAAAAACAAAAATCAGCCAACCAAACATCACAGGATCAGAGAAACACAAAGTTCACAGAGAACAAGGTAAAGTGCTATATGCCCAGTAGAGGCAATTCCAATTTCTTAGCTTCTATCTTGACATTGAGCAAGACTGGGGTACTCTGGACAGGGGGATCCACCACCTCAAAATATATCTATAGTAAATTGTAGTGGAAGGAGATCAGGCTTCTGAAACTAGGCCTTTTTGATAACTAGGAGACTGGTAGAGCACAGCAAACAAAAGAAGTCAACTTAATTAGTGTGGGTGGTGGGTGCTATAGGACAGAAATCTCAGCTGGAAGGTATATAATGGTAACACGTCAAAAGACAGCAATCATTACCACTATCCAAAAATTGTCACCACCATACATTTATTTATGCAATAAACCCCTCATGTGGATTTACTACTAGGCAAAAAATGTGGGAAATGGAGAGCCATATTTCTTCTACCTCAGTTTCCTAGAAAAGGACATGACAACCATACGAGTTGTCCTCCAGAAGATGCCATTATTCATATCAAAGACTCTAGAAACCCCTTTATGGAGCCTTCCCCAGTCCTTTGTTGGCTGGTGCTTTCTTTTCTTATGTGAAAAGCAGTTAGCCATAACCAGCGACAGCACAATATGATGCTACTCTGATTTGATGGCAGAAGCTCAGAGTGTACTGCTTATCTGTACTTTATTTTCTTGCTTTTGAATTCATAGGTCACAATAAAGCATTGCATGTCCACAGCCCAGCAAGAAGAATTAATTAAGAGGAGCCTTTTAATGTAGAAAGCAGCTTACTGAGATAATGGAAAAGGCTTTGGTAAAACTTGGTTTAATTGGAATTTCAAGCAATTCCTAGCTTGTTGTACCAGGGATTTTTACTGTTATAGACAGGATAAGCAAACTGTTTAAAGAGCTTATGAGCAGAACTGGACTCAGAGGTCTTGGCAGAGATGAATTTGACTCAAACAATCAGGGCTGCCTCAGAAAACAGCAAACAGGGCACATAAGACTTGCTGTATTGTCACTGGAGAGACATGCAAGGCTTATAAATCTCTATTGTCCAAGATAATCCAGAAATTAGGAAATAAACTGGAGGGTCAAGTTCCAGTATAGCAAACTTACTGCCTTTTTCTAGATACAAATATGAGATGAGATAAAAAGGTACCAAATGCAGAGCATGGACTTTGACATTTGAGATCCATGAATTCATGTTTCAATTTCTAACCCTGTACTTCCTGGTTAATTCTAAATAACAACACCCTTTTCATAAGAAGGTATAAATATTAACTGTAAATAGAACATGTTAAATGTGCAGTGGTCTGCTACAGTATGTAGCGTTCTCTGTGTAGAACCCATCAGTGGACAAGACACAGATACTTCTTAGAGAAGTTTATAATGGGACGTAGATGGCAGATGAATTATATTTGCTGGGATGAAGCTTTTTCCATTATGAATCATGGTGCATTAATTGAGCAACTGGAAGACAAAACCAACTGAAATGAATGAAACAGCAGGAAAGGGCTTGAGGAAAGGAAAAAATTGGCTCTGTCTTTTCATGGACTGGCTAAGGGTGGGCAGAAGCAAAACAAAACAAAACAAAACAAAAAAAACGATGACTGAGAATCGAGCATCGCTTCCTTGTCTCACTGCCTCATGGTTCAGCTCTATGGCTTTTTCTCTGGGTCCAAATGCTACTCATCATAAATATCTATGCCTGAAATTCCATCAAGAAACCATGAAGAAAGCAAGGAGACCACCCACAGAGTGGAAAAAAATATTTGCCAACTGTATATCTGACAAAGGCCTGACATCCAGGATCTACAAGGAACTCAAATGTGCCAAAAGGAAAAACAAAACAAACAAAAAAAACTGCACCACTAAAAAGTAGGCCAAAGACATGAATAGATACCTCAAAAGAAGACATATGAGCAGCCAACAGACACATGAAAAAATGCTCAGTCTCACTAATCATCAGAGAAATGCAAATAAAAACCACATTGAGATACCACCTAACCCCAGCAAAAATGGCCATCATTATTAAACAAACAACAACAGATGCTGGTGAGGATGCAGAGAAAATAGAATGCTTCTACACTGCTCATGAGAATGCAGACTAGTACAACCTCTTTGGAAAACAGTGTGGTGATTCCTAAAAGAACTAGAAATTGGCCTTCCATATGACCCAGCAATCCCCTTTCTGGGAATATACCCAGAGGGACTCAAATCATTCTACAAAAAATGACACCTGTGCATGCATGTTTATTACAGCACTATTCACAATAGCAAAACCATGGATCCCTATGCTGCCCATCAAAAGTAGACTGGATAAAAACATGTGGGACATACACACACTTGAATATTACGCAGCCATAATGAAGGACAAAGCTGTGGACTTTGCAGCAACTTGGTTGGATTTGGAGTCTATCATACTCAGTGACCTATCACAGAAACAAAGAACTGAATACCACGTGTTCTCACTCAAAAGTGAACCCTGAACACCTAACATAATACTACAAAAAAGGAATTGACAGTAGTAGGACTGCCAAGAGGGGAGCGGGCACATAATATTAATAAGGGTGCCTGATCCTAGTCCAGGTGAAGTGAGGGCCAATGGGAGGCCCAAACTTCATCTGTATCTCGACCACTTATGTGCCCAAACCTGACATACTCCACATCTTTAAAACAAAAAAATAAAGGAAATTCAGTGGGACTTTCTGAAGGGCTATTTGTCTGAAAATTAACTTGATTCACATCTGAATTACCAATAATTATTTACTTATATCTTGTCTTTTTTTTTTGCCATTCAATATTTGATATTTATTTCAACTTGACCTTTCAGTAAATAAGCTTCCATATAAATTGCATCTGTAAAGTTTTCAGTCCGAATACCCTAGTGTTTCCAGTGGCATATATTTTAAACAAAGGCCAGTCCACATTCTTTGAATTTGTAGATTCTCTACAGTGCACAGTCTAATGTCAAATAAAGTTTTTGCTGGTTAAGGTCTTGAGACATGTTTTACATTTGTACATTCAAAAGATCTGTGGTTTGAGTAAAGATAATGGTACTCTTTACATCTG
>CAUYQG010091549.1:0-17921 GCA_963574415.1 Tarsius wallacei
ATAAATAATATAAAAGGGGACAAATGACAAACTGGGAAAAATATGTGCAATTTAGATCACATGGGGCAAATATCCTAAACATAAAATGAGATTTTAAAATTTGAGAAGAAAAGACCAATGACGTTCTATTTTCAAAAAAGACGAAGAAGCAATTGATAGGCAAGTATAAGTAACCTACAAAAAGCTCAACACGGCTAGTAATAAGTATAATTTTAACTTCACTAAGATACCAGTTCTCATTTATCAGATTGGGAAAAATCCAAAAGTTTGTCCACATATACAGTTGGCAAGACCATGGGGAAGTAAGCACTTTTGCTCTGCAGGTGGAAATTTAAAAATCACACAAAATTGGCTGATACTTTGCTAGATATTTACTCAGCAACCTCATGTTTAGTAACCTATTCAAAAGAAATCTTGGTAAAAATATTAGAAAATGCACAGGGTATATTTCAACACCATTAATAGTAATAAAGAACTTGAAAGCAACCCAAATGTCTATAATAGAGGACTGATTGAATAAATCAAGATATAGCCACACAATGGAGTACAAAGAGGTTATAGAAAGAAATGAAAATTATCTGTATACTACCATGAAGTGATCTTCAGATAAACCATAAAATTTTTTTAGGCAATGGATGTATTTTAAATGGTCACCTATGAGGAAAAGAATAAATTATATAGACAGGACAGGGTCAAAGCAATACTTCTTGGAATATACCTTGTTTTGCACATTTGAGTTTGGTACAATATAAATCACATAATTATAAAGCAAAATGCAACATCAAATAAACTCCTTTAAATTGAGAGTAAAATTAATCCAGTGAATAAAACTATGTATCAAGTAGAAAACAAAGCAACACAGATGTTCCAAATGTCTTTGAAAATCACAAACTGACTATAGATTCCAATCTGGATATACTCTAAGGACAAACAAAAACTGCAAATGAATCTTAAAATTATCAAATCATTAGTGCTAGCAGCAGGTATTGTTATGCTGAGACTGTCCTGTGTGTATTGTGAGCTTAAATAAATGAGTAATTGTGTTGATGCCACAAAGAAACAGGATTTTGACATGAGAAGAGACACAAATGTAAGATCCAAGTGATTGAGTTAAAAATCCTATTTTTCTATATTTGAATCAGAAATAGCAAACGCTCATGATATATTTTATTTTGTAAAAGTACATATTTCCTATTCTGTTCTCTGCAAAGATCTAAAAACAAAGATCAAAGTTTTTTACAAAATCTAAGACATTTGGAGATATTTGGAGACTAGATATTTGATTATACTGAGAAATTATTATAGATATCTTTGGTGAGGGTATAGATAAAACAAACTGGGCCATTTGTTGACAACCATTGAAGCTGGATGATAAATACACAGGGTTTCTATATTTTCTATAACTTTTATGGGTTTGAAATTCTTCCTAATAAAAATCTAAAAATAAAATGTCTTCAAGAAGAATGTATAGAGGTTTGGAGGATACAAAACAGGATACAATGTCCTGGTTATTGGACAAATTTTGTTTTCCTTTATATAGTGCAGGGTTATTTCAAATGTTTTAAGTATACATGCAATTTTCCCACAAGGTAAAAAAAAATGGTTCAAAAAAATTAGTCTAGGTTGACTATTATAGAAGAAAGTATGTTAATGAAAAGATGACTGACTCAGGGAGGTATATTAAAATAGGGGGATTGGTTGAAAGGGAACTTTGAGATAGTGTGTTTTCTTGAACAAAGTAAAATCACTCTTCAGAACCCTTCAGGCAGCATGGAGCCAGAATTTGGGCCTGGAGGTTACAACATGATGAGACTATGTATGGGAATCCTGAATCTTAGAAGAAGGTCAAGAGCCGGTGTTAGCCAAAGTCTTCAGAAAGAACCTTGAGTCAGACCAGGAAAACCAACTTCTTCAATCTCTCAGCCCATAGTACAGGATCAGGACTCAAAATGGAAGCCAAAGTCAAGGACACTTTTAGCACAGAAGTAAAAAGAGATCTCTGGCTATTTCCTCAAAAAGATTTTAAACTCCAGTTCGGCTTTACTGGACACCAGTCACATGATACAGGAACAGTGAGTGAACCGAATGAATGAATTGATCTAGTGTCCTTGATGTAAGTTGTTTTATCCTAAGTCCATGGGGCTGGTAAGTTGCAGAGACGGCATTCAAGATCAGGAAGGGGAGACTGAAAGGAGGTTGGGGAAATAGCTACATGCTACAATTGCAGTAAAAATAAAGTATAATAAATAACCACTCTGTTATATAATACAGTAGCTCATGAGAGCACACTCCAGGAACCTTAATCCAGCGTTGTGTGAAGAGTTCCAGGGAAGGTGCCAATTAACCTGGCTTTGGAAGGTTAGGAAGGTGAGTGGAGAAAGGGAAAGACATTCCAGGCACACGCTGGAAAGTTCAGGCTTCGGGGTGAGAGAAGGGAGTGAAGAGACTGAGCTGCATGTGGTTAAGGGTCTGGTGTTCTGTGTTAGGTGGTCTGAATGTAGTCCCACGGGGAACAGATTTAGGAGCACAGCAATGACATGATCAGATTTTGTTTGTTTTATTTTATGGGAAGTAATTGTGGTGGGTAAGGGATTGGCAGGATGAGGGTGGGGGAAGCCCAGGAGTTCGAGTCTGCAGTGAGCCATGATCATACCATTGCATTTCAGCCCGGACAACAGAGTAAGGCTCTCACTCTGAGCGTTGCGGGCAGGGGTGGGGAGAAAGAAAGAAAAATATGGCAGTTGCCTCTGTTGCTTCATCTTCTCTTTTTTTGGGTCACAACTCCCTGCAACACAGCCACTGCTCCCAGCCCATGTTCCAGCTAGGCACACAGTTGAGTCAATTTTATGGCTATAGCAGCATTAAAAATATGTATGAAAATGAACAAAGACAGGAAGGAAAACACAAAGGTGAATTCGTTACGTTAGACTGATACAATGATAAGTTATTGACTATTTTTTTCATTTTTCAGAATGTTGTGGTAAGTGTTCTTTTACCTGACTATAGATATTCTTAACAATAGCTCTTAGCCAAAAAGGACAAACCTGCTGGTATGTCAGCACTAAGGTTTGCGTGGTTGATAAATGATTCCAGGGGTTGTTCTTCCCAGAATGTCATTTAGATTGGAATAATAATCCCTCTTACTAGATTTCACAAAATAACATGAACAAAGGAAAACCGTTTTTGCAGGAAGGCTCTTTCCAAAAAGCCTTTTGTTATCACCAGTGAAATGCTTCCCCTCCAGTTTTACAGGAAGACAAAGTACACTCCCCCCCCCCCCTTAACACCTCTGGCAAAAAATGGCAAGGATATTTCAGTCAGTACTTACTGTAAATTATTTATTGAAAATAATGCAAAAATGGAAATTTTTCTTCAAAGGAAATGACTTTGTAATGTTTTGACTCTACTATTAATTTGGCTCCCTTTATAAAGAAAACACATGACCTATGAAGTCATAGCTGGATGCAATGGGCATTAAAGCAACAAAGCATGAATAATTTGTAATATTGTCCAAATCTATAATAATTCTTCCCTAGGGAATTCTCTGACAAAAAAAAATTTCCCTTCATTTTTCAGTTCCTCATGGCAGTTCTTCCTTAAAGAATACAATTTGTTACATAATAAAACAAATGTTCCTGTTTAAAAGTTTAAAATTTTTCTTCAAAGTTCTCTGAAGATACCTCCTCCTGTTTAGCATTGACTTGACTACTGTAAGCAAATGTTTCAACAACTGAAAAATACCCCTCAAAAGGAGCACCTGAAGGGTCCTCTCTTACTTCCAAATGCAAACTAAAAAGCAGCTCCATGCCATGTTTTTGCAAACTGTCATCACTCAGATCTCTAAATCACTAGCCAAGACTCAGGCAAAAGCACAAATAGACCCCAAAACGACTTTGTCAAGAGAGTCAAAAAATATTCAGGCCTGAAAAATGTGTTCCTGCCCACGCGACTGGCCCACCAAACACATCCCATATCTGGGCAAGTGATCAGAGAAGTGCTGAAAAGAAAAAAAATAAATAACTTCCTCAAATACCTAGAATTCTGAGCCATGAAAACGACTCTGGCTTGGGCCGCTGCTTCTCAAAGGTTTTCATCTAAGACTCCCAGGGTATCTATCTAGAGACCTTACCCAGAGTAGTTCACCAAAAGTAAAAATCATTGGTTTTGTATAATTTTTAAAATATGGGGAATTTTGATGTCAACCATAATATGCATCTTTGTTTTAATATGAAGATAACGTGGATTTCCCCCAAAAATTCTACAAGTAAATCTGAAGTTCTAGGAAAACATGACCTTATCCTATGACTGTTTCCCTAAACACAGGCCAGATTGAGAAACCTGAAATTAAAAGAAACCATTCCATTTTAAAAGATTAAAATGGAAATGGGTTCTTGGTAGGGAATACATATTTTGGGCTGATCTTGATCAACTATTAACAGCACTGCATGAAGTGACTTATCAGAAGAACCAACCAGGCCTTCTAACAAGGCCCTGAGGCAATGAAACCTAAACAGAGCAAGTTTATACAGCAGAGGTGCCAGGAAAGCCAGGTGAGAGGTTGGCCCACTACCTATGGGGTAGTTTAGATGGAAAGGCAAAAGAGAACGTTATGCCACTAAGAGAGGTGGCAAACCTGGAGTTTCAAGAGATGGACAAGATGAAAAGAAAGGTTTCTGCAAGAGGGAAGGAGGACGCAGAAATTTTTCCTACATCTTATATTAATCAAGAGCACCCCTGCCACCCACCCATTTCACCAGGAATGAAAACATAAACATCTACTTCAAACATAATCACTGCAGTGAGTTGGAATGTGACTGATACAGGCTCCTTCTAGCAGTTCGCTGGAGCCCATGAAGAATGGAACAAGAGATCAAGAAAAACAAACCCCTTCTCGGCACAGTCACGTTTTCCCTTTGCCTTGCCCACCAAACACTGATTTGCAGAGGAGGCCATTTCCTAAGCAGCAAATATGCTATTTGTCAGGTAATAAAAACAAAGGCAAAGTTCAGGATATAAACTGTACAAGTGGCCATTTTAAATTTCCAAAATAGACCAAAGAAACACATAGTGGGGTCACATGTCAGGCAATTAATCATTTCCTATAAAAAGGAATAAACCCAAGCTGGGCGCGGTGGCTCATGCCTGTAATCCCAGGACTTTGGGAGGCAGAGGAGAGAAGATTGCCTTAGCCCAGGAGGTTGAGACCAGCCTGAGCGACTTGGTAACACCTCATGTCTACAATAAATCAAAAAATTAGCTGGGCGTGGTGGTGTGTACCTGTAGTTCCAACTACTTGGAAGACTGAGGAGGAAGACGAATCACCTGTGCCCAACAAATCGAGGCTGCAGTGGTCGTGAGCGTGCCACAGTGCTCCAGTCTGGGTGACTCCACTCAAAAAAAAGAATAAACTTGGATTTCAGAAAAGCACACCAGTCAATTACAGACAGACTAACTCAAAATATGAGTAAAAATGGCGTCTGGAATATACATTACAGAATGCCTCTCAAACATCGGAGATACGCACATTCCAAAGTACCACAAAAACTAACTAAACAAGAGAGCAAACCTCAAAAACCTGAGATTTCTCAAGATTCGTATAAAGTAGTATGCTAACTCACTCTGGAAAGCATGTGCTGTTTATCCTTTAAGATATGGAAGGAAAGATTCTCCGTCCACCACTTTCTCTTCTATCTCCTCTAAATATTCTCCACACTTAAGAGGAGGTCTTTATAGAAGATAAAATAATACTTGGCATTAGGAGTAGCGACATACTTTGCAATCTCTGTTTTCAAAATTGAATCATGATCTCCTTGGAAGCAAGGACCATTCTATTTACTTCCTGTCTTCCCTAAGGTCAGAGCTCTGTAGAAGAGAATCCAAAAATTTCCCATCAGTGTTGCAACAATACACAGGATGCCTCAGAAGGTCTCACAAAATCCTTAACACACAGTTAATTTAAAAATGAATAAATACAATTAGTTCCACTTTGGTATCAAAAATAATTGCCCGTCATTCAGCACTACTTTGTAGAAAGCTGCAAAACGTCACAAAATAAAAGAAAAAAAAAACTGGTCTGTATTGCCGTATTCTAAAAGAAAAGAAAAAGTTGGAAACTACCACGGTGCCTTTGCCTGCTTATCTGTGTGGGAGCCCCTCAGGTAGAATACAAAACGTCATCCATTATTCCCTACATCCACATCAGGACACGGGTTACTGTCCCTCCCTCCCCCAAGCCAGCATACTTTCATGCCCTGGCCAGCAACTCAACTGTCCTGGCAAGAGCATCCTGCAGACTGAGCAGCGCCTTCCCTTCTCCTCAGGGGAGTGTTGCAAGAACTGCTCCCTACTGTCTCTGCCATCCACAGCTCAGTTAGGTTCATTCCCCAACAGACCATCTTTCTTTCCCCAACACACAACACACCTTCGAAAACACTTTCTCCTCTTTGCTTTCATTCTTGCCCAGTTACTCAAGAGGAAAAAAAAATGTGACTCTGTAATGGATGCTGTGATTTCAGGACCAAGGACCAGTCCCCCCAGAAGCTGTGGTGTTGGTGGCCATAGGTCTCATGGGACTGCTTCTCCAGGAATTGCCATCAGCTGTGGGTTCTTCAAGATTAGGCCTCCTGGTGGGGTGGCCCATAGTCAGTCACTGGTCAATGAGGAGATATAAATCTTAGCCCCTTATCTCAGGATTAGACAAATCTGAAGGGCCGGGCCTGCTCCATGGCTGCCAGGGCTGATCAGCTGAGTCCTTTGTGGTGGCTGCGATTCAGCCCAGCTTCTCTTCCCCAGTTCTGCTTCCCTCACTCGCCATAGAGATTAACCCACGGTGGCTGGCTCCCCAATAAACCACTCTGTCTCAAAGTCTGAATTCCAAGAAGTTGACCTAACATACCCTCCCTTTTTTTCTCTGCATTCTTTCTTTATGATTAAAAATGAACCTTGGCGTGGCCGATTGGTGCTAGGAAAGCATAGATGTCAAAGTCCAGTCCTAAAGCAAAATTATGCCTTAACTTCTAAAGCCTTGAAATGTCCTGAGAATTTCCTCCTTGATAATTTCTACACGTCGCCAGCTTTCTTTCCTCCTCCTCTAATTAAAAATACCATCATCAAAGCCATGTCATATAAAGAAGAAATTGTTTTTATTAATTTGATTATGTTCAGTTATAATCATAGAATTTGCAAGCAATCTGCCTCACTATAACATTTGATTTTTCTGTTGCTTTAAATTGCACATGTACTTTATTTTCATCTAGGTTTGAATTTAGACAGATTTCTATGAGCTGGACTTTTGCTCCTTGTCTTTTTTAATTTTTGGTAGAAGAATTATTTTCAAGTTCAAAATAACTAACTTTAAAATAAACTGTTGGAACGCAACCCGCCTGCCTGTAAGAGGGAGTTCACTATCACTTCTAATAATGTGACTTTGGAACATAGAGAAGCCACATTCTTTCAAGAACTTTAAACAAGGCTTAAGGCTCCCCCGGTGAGGCAGCTGCCCAGTAGCTTCACTGCCTCATGGCAGAAGGGTCCCAGCTGGTCTGTTAAGGTCAGATTTCCCTGACTCCAGATCACTGCTTGGACCACACCTTTAGGGCACTCGGGACAGTGAGGTCACACATACATTGGGCAGACATCAGCTGTTCTTCCCTGCTTGTCCGGCATGTGAGGACACCTCATTCACAATCCAAAAGCCTTCCCCCACCCCTTTCTTGGGAAATGAAATAGGGCTGAACATTTCATTAGATCTTTGAGTGATTTTTACATTTCTATCAGCAGTACTTTCTGAGAGGCTGAAGGTAGACTAAAAATCATAACTGCATACCAGCCAAAGTGAATGGGAATGAAGAAACCAGCAGATGCAAATACTGACAAAGCAAAGATGAATTTTCTGTTCTTAGTTGATAAAGAAGCTAGATGCCTGGGTCAGCAAAGCTGCTTTCTTCAAATTTTAGAAGTATTAACAGCAGAACCAAAGCTTGCGATGGGACCAGTAAATGATATGAAGACCTATCCGCTGTCAATAAAGCCTCCGGAGGGCTGGCTGGAAAGTGGAGGCCACCCGAGGCAAGAGAGGGGCGACCCCGAGTGGTACCGGGAAGGCCTGTGCCAGCCCCAGTTCTGGCAGGGGCTGGACCTGGGAGGGAAGCACTCCAAAAGAGGGGAGCTGTCCCACCTCTGGACTTCCTGCCCAAAGCCTGGAGTTTCAGGGGCTCACCCTCTGTGGGGAAGATGGTATGACCTGAAAAGTCCTCTTTCAAATTTATGTTTCGAATCAGAATGCCAGGAAAGGTTAGAGTGGAGGTAGAACAGAGCAGAGTGACCCCATGAGAACATGTAGAGACGCAGTCGGCCCAGGGCAGAGAGAGGAAGTGGTCTGTTGCTTCCTGTGGCGTTTCCTTTTGTAGTATTCGTTAGAATATAGTAAATGGACATGGGACAGTGTTTCTCAACCTTCTTTTTATTATCACCCCCTAAGTAAGAAAAAATAAATTCTCCCTAATGATAGAAATTAAATACTAAGGTATAAGATTTTGTTGGGTAAGGTTGAGGTTTGAGGGCCACGGACTGTTTTAATATCTGAATCTTTTACTTCCCAAGAGCCAGTTTCCATCCATCTTCTTGAGGGATATTAACCATGAATATCCTAGACTGATGTTCCTAGGAACAAAGGTACTGATAGATCTAAAATATGTAATAATTTTAAGTTGGCTTCAATAAAATTAACTGAATTTAATTTGTTTTACAACATGGGATAAAGAAACTAGGAAACATCTCTTAATTATTCACAAAAGTCACCTTCTCTGTGTTACTTTGATTTGTCACCATGATTTTAAATGTTTTTCTATACCCAGCTAGCATTCATTATTTCTACTGGTGTACCATTGGGTTATATTTCTTTGTACACAGTAAGAGATCTATCGAGCATATTATCTCTTGACATAACTGTAAAATGAAGTTTCTGGAGAGCTGACCGCTAGTGTCCCCACTTAAATATTCAGTGGTTCTCTGTTCTATAGAACAAATACACATTGGCACAATGACAAAATTAAACAGAAAAACAAGTTGCTACAGAAACTTGTAGAGATTCACATAAAGTCATTTTCAAGGGTACAAATAGACATATAAGATACTGCTCTTTTTCTAGATTTGTTAATGGAAAGACTAGAAATGGAGGAAGATGGAAAATACTACTCAAAGTGTGGTCTGTGGACTAATTTTGATTCACTATCTATTACCATCCACAATAAGTTAAGGAATAATGTCACAGTATAAATCAACTACATTGTTTAGATAGGCAGACTTTTTTTTTTTCATGGCAAGACTTCTTCGAGGAAGGAAGCAATGTGTTCACAGACGTTCTGACACAGCTTCTCTCTTCATAGCTTCTCTCTTCAAACTGTTCAGGTATTGGCTCCTTTGAGGAACACTGGTTTAGAGAAACCAAAAGTCACACCACGACCAAAACTACTGATGCAATGTTTTGCTCTTCTTTAAAGAAGGGAAAATCTCCCCTCCCGACATAAATAGCAGAGTAATGCTGTGTTGTGTTCCCAGTGACCCTTCTGCTTTAGACAGAAGCGCAAGCCCATGGGTTCCTGGCCAGTGGGCAATATTCCCAAGGCAGATACCATGAGTCGTTCCACAACTCTCTCACACTTCAGTAGCCAGGCATTGTCTTAGTTTAAGCTTTTTTGCTGGACTCTTTTGTCCCTTAGAATGTGTGCTTTCCCAACCAAGAGTCCAGGCATGCCTGGGGACCCTGGAGGACCATTCAATGTTCTCCTTTTACGTCCTCCCTCAAACCATAGCTTTGACGAACATACTTTAGGAATCAAGATGCTGACAATAGTAGTTTAGCACACCCAATTCATTTGCCTCTGATTACCTTTGAAGGCACGTTTCATTCAGACGTTAGAAAGATAAGTTAACAATGACAAAGCCTATATTATGGAATTAACTAGAGTGTACTAAATAAATAACAGAATCACACATTTATACACAAAAAATTCCAAATAGTAATATCCAATAATAATGACACTGTATTCTCCATCAATTCCTTCTCAGTAGCATACTGATAAAATCCACACATAGCTAAGGTCTCATGGTCCTTCTCGAATTCTCTTCCATTGCTCTCCTGCTGCTGCACTACTTACTGACTGTCTTTGCCTTTCTGTGAATTTACACCCAGTTCTGTCCCAGACCATTACTTCCTCCTATCAGGGCTGGTATTCATTTGTGCATTTATTCAACAAATATTGTGGAGGGTCTACTGTGTGCTAGAGTACTGTTTTGGGCAGTGGAGAGATACAAAGGTGAAGCAGAAACAGTCTCTTCCAGTTCCTCCTAGGTCAGGCAGCAGAAAAAACTGAAAAAGAAAATAACCCTTGTACTGAGTTTTTTCAAGCTACAGCTTAATTTTGTTATCTTTGTGCTTGTGTTCAAGATCACTTTACTGTCAAGCACTATTTTAATTGACTTAGGTTAATGAGGAAAAAAAGGTAGACTTACTAAATAAAAGATGCCATTATGTCAAATGAAAGCAAAGAGGTTCTATGTACAAAGTCCCTCTGTAATTCAAATAGAGAAATGATGGAAAAATTGGGGTCACTCCAATGCTTCGTGCTACAGCATAAGCATGCTGAATTCCAAAACCTGCACCATGACAACCAGTAAGGCATTCATGCTGTGAGTAGCAATTTAATTTTAACAAAACTTCATCTGTCACATCAAATTTATGCTGTTAATTTGAATTTTATTGTTTTTAGAGTCTTATTTTTTAGTTTGAAAATTTGTTTCAGTTTCATAATTAGAAGAGCTCTAAGCATCTGAGTTTATACCTAGCTTTATATTTGTACTTATGTAAGCAGCATTGTCATTAAATTAATTTAAATTAACAATGACAAAAGAAAAACCACTCTGCATGTTCATATAAGCTTTGGACACTATTTTTTTACATTAACAGTGGCTGTTGCTAGCCATGTAGTTATCATGTTCCGCTCCTACTGATGGAGCTACGTCTGTTTGCAATTGTTTCATTGATCCTAAAGATGAAAGAAATGGCCCCTTTTTTTTTAATCTAGAGGCTTGAGGGGACACTTCCGGCCTTCTGTGTGCAGACACTATAGTTTCCTTCAAATTTATCAGTGATAGAAAATGGTCATTTGAGAGCTGGCAAATATCTGGGAACAATAAAACAGAAAGGAAAACCCAATTCAGTCCATTGCCTTAGGGAATAGGGAAAAGGCTGTGTTTTCTGATAACATATCTTGTAGAAGATGCCCAAGGTCTACTGCAGTCCCCGCAGGCCTGGGGAGGAGCCATTTTTTACATTACAGATCTAGAAGGTGAAGTTGAATATGGAAATCTATACCTACCCATCTGTCTCCCTATCTCTGAAAAACACAGATGAGGAAAACCCTGTTTTATACCACATGGGGCCCAGAGGCTTGTCCTCAGGCCTGCGCAGGTCCATGGAAAATCTTTCACTGGTCTCCAACAGGATGAGAAAGATAAGTGCAACACAGTGTTTATGTAAGTATGCTGGTTCCCAGGAAGAAATGTTCTCAGATTTGTTTTTGTTCTCAGATGTGACCTTCCTGCCTTGTTGTGGTTGAAATGTCCCAGGATCCATTAGCTTACTATACACACGCTCCAAGTAGGCGTCTCCTTCAAATTAAGAATCAAACATAGTCACAGACCTCTGGCCTACCCAAAGCATAGAATAGTATAAAATAATGTTACATGCTAACATTTTAAAATATAGTAAATATTATATTATAGTTTCAAATTATATATCTTTTATGCAATGTTAAGAGTAGATGATAGTACCTTTATCTTTTTATTTTTTACTTATTTAGACTTTTAAAAATTGTCAACCTTTTGAAATATGAAAATTCAAGACTCATAGCTATATCTTAGAAGCAGAGAGAACAGAGTTTTCATTTCAGCTCCACCGTCTTGGGAAAGTTACTTAACCTTTTAAAGCCTCAGGGTCCTCATATTCAAAAGCGAGATAATTGCAGCCACTTGTGAGGACTAATGAAAAAACATATAAAGCATCTGAGTACTAAATAAATGGAAGGTATCATCATTGGCAGATAGCCCTTGGTATTCATACATCCAATATAAATTCAATGGTCCAGATATTAAATTGAGAAGACTCAACATCCTATAAAATCAGAGACAAAACACAAGCGTATAATTCCTAACTTAAATGATCACTTTATTTTTTTCTGGACTAAAACAGACCCTAACTACACACGCATCAAAATAAATTAAAGAGAAAGAAATGAATATATCTAATGGCCTTTTCTGCCTACAAGAAGCAGCTACATTAGTGAAGCTGTTGTTTTTGAACTTAATTTGATATCACTTCAGACAACAGCTCCCAACATTCTTTGATGAGAACCTATCTAACTAGGCATATACATGCTGAGATGGAACAATACAGCATATTTTTTAAAAATAAATTTTCAACCTTAAAAAAAAAAACTTTAGAGGACTAAAGGAAACAGGAACTAGGATATCTGCCCAGAACAACAAGAAATGCTTACTTGAAATTAGATATATTTATGTCGTTAAAATTTAACTCATGAAGCTCATTCATTTATATGAATTATTTGAAAACTCTATAAAGACATTGTAAATGGACAGATAATCTTCACTGGTCTTATTTACCTAAGATTTTTTAAAATGACAAATAGGTCTAAATACAAATTAACTTCTTTATAAAATATAGATGTTAACAGATTTAAGTTGAGGAGACTACGTGTTCTTCCTTGTTTGAATAATGTTCAGTGACTGTTTTTTAGCCACTGGGGAAATAGCTCAATTTTATTCTAAACAGATTCCAACTGAGAAAATAACACAAGACACTCTTTTGTTTACCTGGGGATTTGAGAGCTCTGAAAGTTCATGTAGTTTTCATGAGTGAAAGAATCAGCACTCTTTCTTTCCATAGACATGTCAAATTGCTCCCTATATCAAAACATGGCATGGTACAAATTGGGGTCGTGATGTGGCACATTTCTTACACGTTCTTCATGGATATGTGTTTTTAAATCAGCAAATTATTCATCTAGACTTAACAAATAAGCCCCTTACCTGTTCCCTAACTCTTTCTCGTGAGCTGTGTTTTCTTTTCCCCTTGCAATTTGCAGTGGCTTAGCAATTGATAAATGAGCCCTTGCTGGAGCACCATTTGACCATTGAACAATCCTAGGAAACCACATTAGGTGAAAATGATGGGCTCTGCACAGAGGTTAGAGCAGTCACAAAAGTCCCTAGATAACTTCAAAACAAGAGTACTACATGGCAGAACTCTCTATCCGCTACTGCACTGCCTACCCAACTTGGTTCTCCTTATCCCTAACCCAATCTGTAATGACCTGACATCACTCCTCTAAGTCAGTTCCTGGGAACATTTTTATCCTAAGTGTTCCCACACAGTCATCCTGGGGGAGTAGAAGGGAGATCCTTGCCTTATGAACCTTTTTTTTCTTTGAAGATAGGCTAATTTTAAATATTTAGATATAATGTCTGTATTGAAGAGTTAAGATTGTAGCATCTTTTTTTTTAAACTTAGGCTCTGGAGTTAGACTGTGTGGCTTTAAATCCCAGCTCCATATTTTATTTGCAAGTTATGTAACCCCTCGTGGTTACTGTTTCTTTAGTTCTTGAAAATCTGGCAGGAATCTAGCAGAGAAATTGCTTCACTCAAACTTCTCAATTTGCAGAGGCAGAATTTCTCCATGTGCATTTTCTCAATAATGTAAACACAGATAGTCACATGTTGTTGCACCCTAAGAAATGATACCTATATATATCCAGAGGATTTAGTTCTTAGAGATAACTATTCTCACAGCCAAAATAAATTTAAAATTTGAACTTTTTAGAAGTTTGAAAAAGTAGAAAATCAAAACCCAAAGCAATTCCTTTTTTCATTCCCATGAGACTGAAAGATGGCAACCATATTTTTTATCTTGTAAAATTCCATAAATCAATCCCTTTATATGTAGAGGGCAATAAATCACAGAGTTATTTCCAGAATTCACTTATTAACTTATTTTCCTTTTCTTCATTTTACTCCTTAATTTGATAATGCTACCTATTAAAATGCTAAACACTGAGTTAAGAAATTCATAGACTTTTAAATGGTTTCCATTTTGGAAAAAAGTCAATATATTACAGAAACAGAGTTCATTAGTGGCAAACAGTAGATTCTATTGACATTATCCAAATCCTACTCATTTCTTAAGAATAAACTTAAATGCTGGCTTCTCCATGAAAATTCTTCCCAACTCAGTCTTGAAAACATTGATCACTCTTCCAAACTGCCAAAAAATTTGTATTTGTAATTAGTCAAGAACAGTCTAGGAGCATGACTTTATTGTTCTCTTGAAGTCTTTTTATATCTTGAATGTTATTTTCCTTCTAATGTTTGTTTATTTTGTTCCTTCATCTAGTTGATAAACAGACTCCTCTCATTCAGAGACTTACAGTTACAATTCTCTGTATTTCCCCCTCATATAATCTCTTCATTCAAAAAATATGTTTACTATTAACATGCCAGTCAGTGTGCAGGTAAAGGGGGCACAAAATTCTCATAGAGGAAGAAAACACACAAATACAAAAACAACTAAGCAAAACAACATGTCAAAGAGTCTCTAAGGCAGCATATACAGGGAATGGCACAGAGGAGGAAGGGGCCAATTTTGTAGAAGAATTTCTATAAATATTTATTGATATAAATTAATATCTTAGTTTATTTTTGTTGTTTTCTTTTTTTAATTTTACTTTAGATTCAGAGGATACACACGCATATTTGTTACATGGACATATTGTGTAGGGGTGGGGACTGCGTCTCAGGTGGCCCATTTCTCAGATAGTGGACACTGTGCCCCATAGGTAGTTTCTGACCCTAGCCCCTCCTCCACACCTTCCCACTCTTTGGTGTCCACAGTGTCTATTATTTCCATCTTTATGACCATTTTGCTCCCACATATGAGTGAGAACATGCAATGTTTGGTTTTCTGTTTCTCAGTCAGTTCACTTAGGACGATGATCTCAGCTCCATCCATGTTGCTGCAAAGGACATGATTTCATTCTTTTTTATGACTACACAGTATTCCATGATGTATATATAACACATCTTCATTATCCACTACTGGGTTGACGGACATTTAGGCTGATTCCATGTCTTTGCAATTGTGAATTGTGCTGTGATGAACATGTGGGTGCAGATGTCTTTTGCACATAATGACCTCTGTTCCTTTGGGTAGGTACCTAGTAGTGGGATTGCTGAATCAAATGGTAGATCTACTTTTAGTTCTTTGAGAAATCTCCATACCACTTTCCATAAAAGTTGTACTAACTTACACTCCCACCAACAGTGTATAAGTGTTCTCTTTTCTCCACATCTATGCCAACATCTATTGTTTCTTGATTTTTTTACTAATGGCTATTCTAACTGGTGTAAGTTGGTAACTCATTGTGGTTTTAATTTGCATTTCCCTGATTATGAGTGATGTTGACCATTTTTTCATATGTTTGTCGGCCATTTGTATATCTTCTTTTGAGAAAAGTCTGTTCATGTCTTTTGCCCATTTTTGATGGGGCTATTTGCTTTTTTCTTGCTGATTTGAGTTCTTTGTAGACTTTAGATATTAGTCCTTTGTCAGATGTATAGTTTGTGATATCTTCTCCCATTCTATACGTTGCCTATTTGCCCTGCTGATTATTTCTTTTGCTGTGTAGAAGCTTTTTAGTTTAATTAAGTCCTACTTATTTATTTTTGTTTTAGTAGCATTTGTTTTTGGGGTTTTAGCCATAAACTCTTTGCCCAGGTCAATGTCCATAAGAGTTTTTTATAGGTGTTCTTCCAAGATTTTTATGGCTTCAGGTCTGACATTTAAGTCTTTAATCCATCTTGAGTTAATTTTTATATATGGAAAGAGATAGGTAGCTTCATTTTTCTGCATGTAGCTTTCCAATTTTACCAGCACCATTTGTAGAATAAGGCGTCCATTTCCCCAGTGTATGTTTTTTTCTGCTTTGTCAAAGATCAGTTGGTTGTAAGTATTTGGGTTTGTTTCTGGATTTTTTATTCTGTTCCATTGGTCCATATGTCTGCTTTTGTACCAGTAGCATGCTGTTTTGGCTACTAAAGCCTTGTTGTATAATTTAAAGTCAGGTAATGTAATGCCTCCAGCTTTGTTCTTTTTGCTTAGGATTGCTTTGGCTGTTCTGGTTCTTTTTTGGCTCCATATGAATTTTAGGTTTGTTTTTTCTAGTTCTGTGAAAAATGACATTGGTAGTTTGACAGGGATTGACTGAATCTGTAAAGTACTTTGGGTATAGTCATTTCAATAATGTTGATTCTTCCAATCCATGAGCATGGGATGTTTCTCCATTTGTTTGTATCCTTTGCAAATTCTTTCAACAATATTTTAGTTTAATATAATATTGTGTATTTTAAGTGTATTTGACTTCTGCCTTTCCCCATTACCATATAAATCAGACATTTATAGCAATTTTCATTTATTCATTTATTTCAAAAATATTTATTGAGTTTCTAAAAATGTGTCAGCCGCTGTGCTTGATATTGGAGGCACAAAAGGAACAAAATACACATAATCCCTGTTCTCATAATGCTAACTTTTTAAGACAAAATACAAATAAGCAAACACAACAATTTTAAATTATCATAAGCACTTTGATAAACAAAGTGAATTGAGATAGAAAATAGTGTGATGAAAGAAAGAGAACTACAGGCCAATAACCTTGATGAACATTGATGCTAAAATTCTCATCAAGATCCTAGCAAACCGGATTCAACAATACATCTCAAGAATCATCCACCATGACCAAGTAGGCTTCATCCCCGGGATGCAGGGCTGGTTCAACATTTGTAAGACCATAAACGTAATTAAATACATCAACAGATGTAAAAACAAAAAACACATGATTATATCATTAGACATGGAAAAAATTTCGATAAAATCCAGCACCCATTCTTGATTAAAAACCCTCAAACATCCAGGCATAAATGGAACATACCTCAAAATAGTAAGAGTCATCTATGAGAAACCCACAGCCAGCATACTGCTAAACAGGCAGAAATTGGAACCATTTCCCCTGAAAACCGGAATACAACAAGGATGCCCACTCTCACCTCTCCTTTTCAACATAGTTTTGGAATTCCTAGCTAGGGCAATCAGATAAGAGAAGGAGATCAGTGGTATCCAAACAGGAAAAGAGGAAGTCAAGTTACCCCTCTTTGCAGATGACATGATTCTATACCACGAAAACCCAAAAGGATCTGTCAAAAACCTCCTTGCACTGATAAAGGACTTTGGCAAAGTCTTGGGGTATAAAATCAATGTGCAAAAGACAGTTGCATTTCTCCACACCAACAACAAATAAACAGAAACCCAAATAAAAAGCATAATCCCATTCACAATAGCTGGGAAAAAAAATCAAATACTTTGGCATCTTCCTAACCAGAGAAGTGAAAATTCTTTACAATGAAAACTACAAAACACTGCTCAAAGAAATCAAAGATGACACAAACAAATGAAAAAATATTCCATGCTCATGGATTGGAAGAATCAACACTGTTAAGATGTCCGTCCCACCCAAGGCAATCTACAGATTTAATGCAATACCCGTTAAATTGCCAGCAGCATTCTTCTCAGACCTGGAAACAACAATACAGGAATCCATATGGAAACATAAATGACCACAAATCACCAAAACAATCCTCAGCAAAAAAAAAGAAGCAGGAGGTATCACACTCCCAGACTTTAAACTCTATTACAAAACTACAATAATAAAAACAGCCTAGTATTGGTACAAGAACAGGCATATAGACCAATGGAACAGGATAGAGATTCCAGAAGCAAAACCTCAATTTCTCA
>CAUYQG010091550.1:0-14604 GCA_963574415.1 Tarsius wallacei
CCCCAGCCTCCCAAAGTGCTGGGATTACAGGCTGAGCCACCGAGCCTGGCCACCTTTTTCTTGTAAAATATTTTAATTAAATTTTGTGACTCTATTAGCCCATGACAGTTGGGACATTTAAAAAGTACTTTTGAGCCAGGTATGGTGACTCAGCCGTAATCCCAGCACTTTGGGAGGCCGAGGCGAATGGATTGCCTGAGCTCACGGGTTCAAGACCAGCCCAGGCAACTTGGTGAGACCTCATCCCTATCATTAAAAAAAAAAAACAATTAGCTGGGCGTAGTAGCTTGCACCTGTAGTTCCGGCTACTTGGAAGGCTGAGGCAGAAGGATCACTGGAGCCCAGCAGATCAAGGCTGCAGTGGCCATGAGCGTGCAACTGTACTCCAGCCTGAGCAACAGAGTAAAACTCCAATCCAAAAAAAAAAGCACTTTTCTAGGAAGCATGACTGTGTGAGTTTGAAGCAAACGTAAGGAGAGAGAAAAAAGCCTCACCCCCAGAGGATGTCTCTGGCCCAGAAATACCTTCCCTCTGCCAGCCGTGTTCTTTCCTTCTCTCATGTGCCTTACCTCCTGGGCAGGTCTTCCTTCGAGAATCCTTGGAGCAGAAACTGGAGAAACGGCGAGAGGAAGAGGTGACCCGGGCAGCCATGGTGATTCGGGCCCACATCTTAGGCTTCATGGCTCGGTAAGAACCACGCGGAGAGGAGAAGGCATGAAACCCTGCGAGTGGTCCCCTGCCCCATAGTGTGTCCCCAGTGGAGGATAGTGTTTGCATTGACGGGAGTCCCAGATGTAGCCTCCTTGGTAGCCAGGCCAGAAATCTAGTTAACCTGACCTGCGCAGCAAGTAGGAAAGGCACTTTGTGACGTCTCAATGAAAACAGTGACATTGGGCTGGGCTTGATGGTTCAGCCTGTAATCCCGCGCCTTGGGAGGACGAGGTGAGTGAATTGCCTGAGCCTGTGAGTTTGAGACCCGCCTGGGCAACTTGGCAAGACCTCATCTCTACAATAAAAAAAAAAAAAAATTAGCCGGGTGTGGTAGCATGCGCCTGTAGTTCCAGCTACTTGGAAGGCTGAGGCGGAAGGATCCCCTGAGCCCAGCAGGTTGAGGCTGCGGTAGCCGGGAGTGGCCACTGCACTCCAGTCTGGGCGACAGAGTGAGACTCCAACTCAAAAGAAGAAACCAAAAAACAGTGACATTAGGAAACTCCACTGGGATATTTATTTATTTATTTTTAAAATTTTTATTTTATTTGATTAAAAAAAATTTTTTTTTAAATAGAGACAAGGTCTTGCTATGTTGCCCAGGCCGGTCTCGAACTCCTGGGCTCAAGCAATCCTCCTGCCTCAGCCTCCCAAAGTACTGGGGTTTACAGGCATGAGCCACTGTGCCCGGCCTCTCCTGAAGTATTTGAATTGTTTACCTGGTTTCTCTGCATCGTGTTTTGACAGCAGCCTGGCTGTTCACTGGGCGTTATCATTTTTATCTCTCACGGGCCCATTCTCCAGCTGTTGGTGGAGAATTTTCAGAATTCTGGTATAAATGTGCAATTTTAGTTCCATCCACTACACTTGAGTGACATCGTGCCACATGAAGCCTCGCGCGTTACATTTCCTGAAATGCAAGGCTGTCCTGCTGTGGTGATGTACATTTTTTTTCTTCTTCATGTGAACAGGAGAATATATCAAATATCTGTGGGTCCTGTTTACCCAACTTCCTGCCAGGACTATTCACCATCAGCATTGCAGGCTTTGTGTTTACTTAGCCAAAGTAGTGATAGGTTTCTTACTTGGGTTTGTTATTATTCTTTTGTTTTTCTTCTGCTTTGTTTTGATCAAAGGGGCCTCCGTGTTCTCTCCGGACCCCATAATGAGAGTCTCATTCCAAAACGGGAGCCCATCTGACTAGCTCAAAGCCTCGTCACCTCAACGGCTCTTCTCTCGTTTCCAGAAAGCACTACAGGAAGGTTCTGTGCTGCATAGTGACCATACAGAAGAACTACAGAGCTTTCTTTCTGAGGAGGAGATTTTTGCACCTGAGAAGAGCAGCCGTCGTGTTTCAGAAGCAGCTCCGAGGTCAAATTGCTCGCAGAGTTTACAGACAACTGCTGGCAGAGAAACGGGAGGAAGAGGAAAAGAGGAAACGGGAGGAAGAAGAGAAGAGGAAACGGGAGGAAGAAGAAAGGTAATGGTGCCATCCCTGCTTGGATGACACCAGAGGCTGTGTTCTGAGTTTTATTCTCAGTGTCCATCTGTACAGCAAGGATTCCCTGGGGATGCTGCAGCACCCACTATTTGAAACAGTAACTCTCGGCGTATAGAATATAAAAACCCCTGGCAGCATAGAAAACCCAGTTCTATGCCTATTTTTTTTCATGCACAGGGTTAAACCAGAGGAAGAGTCTCTGTCCTGCATGCTTTCTGTCTTGAATTATGCTTTTTTAAAAAGTGAAATCTGAGATTTTTGTCTCTCCAAAAATTAAAAAAAAAATAAACAACATTAGCTGGGCATGGTGGTTTGCACCTGTAATCCCAGCTACTCAGGAGGCCGAGGTGGGAGACTTGCCTGAGCCCAAGAAGTTGAGGCCAGCCTTGAGTGACAGCGTGACACCCTGACTCAAAAAAACAAAAAAAAAGTTAAATCTTTCTGAGCCATTCTAGGATGGTGGATGATTTTTCACTTTCTTTTTTCTTTACTCTTTTTAGAGAAAGAGAGAGAGCAAGAAGAGACGCAGAGCTCCGAGCCCAGAAGGTAACAAATACAGTGACAACTTGGCCTTTCATTCATTTCTCTGCTTCCTTCCCGAGTCAAATGCTTGGACGCTGGGATTCCAAACTGAAATAGCTTAGAAAGATACAGGAAGAACAGCTTGAGCGGAAACATTGACAGTACAATTTCTGACCCTTGACAATTGGACCAAGCTTAGTGAATGGCCAAGAGTTGAGTGTGACTCACACCAGTGCGATTTCCTTAAACCAGTACAACGAGGGTGCTAGTTTGCTATGACAGAGTATCACAGACTGGGTGGGTGAAACCATGGAAATTGATTTCCTTCTGGTCCTGGAGGATGGAAGTCCAAGATCAAGGCATCCTTGGGTTTGGTTTCTCCCTGGCTAGCAGATGGCTGTCTTCTCACTGTGTCCTCACCTGGTCCTTACTCTGGGTTTGTGTGTCCCCCATGTCTATATGTCCTGACCTCCTCTTCCCATAAGGATACCGGTCAGCTTGGATTTGGGCCATGGCCTTATTTTCACTTAATCATCTCTTTAAAAGCCCCAAATACAGCCGCGCCCTGGGGTGTACTGGGGGTCAGGACTTCAACCTGTAAATTTTGGGTGCGGGGGGCACCATTTGGCCCCTAACATTCCATCCTGGTCGCCAAGGGACACGGCACTGGCATTCTGTGTCGGAAACGTTCTGGACTCGCCCTTCCCCTTTCTCCTGCCCAGGAGGAAGAGGCCAGAAAGCAGCGAGAGCTGGAAGCCCTGCAGGAGAGCCAGAGGGAGGCCGAGCTGACCCGCGAGCTGGAGAAGCAGAGGGAGAACAAGCAGGTGGAAGCCATCCTCCGCCTGGAGAAGGAGATCGAGGACCTTCAGCGCCGCAAGGAGCAGCAGGAGCTGTCGCTGACCGAGGCCTCCCTGCAGAAGCTGCAGCAGCTGCGGGACCAGGAGCTGCGCCGGCTGGAGGAGGAGGCCTGCCGGGCCGCCCAGGAGTTCCTGGAGTCCCTCAACTTCGACGAGATCGACGAGTGCGTCCGCAACATCGAGCGCTCGCTGTCGGCAGGCGAGTCCCCCGGGGAGCCCGGCGGGCCGGCCGAGGGCGCGGGCGGCGAGAAGCCCACCTTCAACTTCAGCCAGCCCTACCCGGAGGAGGAGGTGGACGAGGGCTTCGAGGCCGACGACGACGCCTTCAAGGACTCGCCCAACCCCAGCGAGCACGGCCACTCGGACCAGCGCACCAGCGGCATCCGGACCAGCGACGACTCCTCCGAGGAGGACCCCTACATGAACGACACGGTAGTGCCCACCAGCCCCAGCGCCGACAGCACGGTCCTGCTCGCCCCGTCGGGCCGGGACTCCGCCAGCCTGCACACCTCCTCCAGCGCGGAGTCCGCCTACTGCGTGCCCCAGAACGCCGGGGATCTGCCCGCCCCCGACGGCGACTACGACTACGACCAGGACGACTACGAGGACGGCGCCATCACGTCCGGCAGCAGCGTGACCTTCTCCAACTCCTACGGCAGCCAGTGGTCCCCCGACTACCGCTGCTCCGTGGGGACCTACAACAGCTCGGGCGCCTACCGCTTCAGCTCCGAGGGGGCGCAGTCCTCGGTGAGCACCAGCCAGCCGGGTCCGTGCTGCGGTGGCCGGTGGTCCACGCTCCTGTTGCATCCCGGGTTGGGTGGATACATTCACCCAGGCCGAGTGCGGTGGCTCACGCCTGTAATCCCAGCACTTTGGGAGGCCGAGGTGGGGGGATCTCTTGGGACCAGGAGTTGGAGTCCAGCCTGGGCAGCATAGCAAGACCCTGTCCCAAATGAAGGCATGGTGGTGCTCCTGTAGTCCTAGCTATTTGGGGAGCTATGATTACCACTGCCCTCCGGTTTAGGTGACAGAATAAGACCCACCTCTGAAAAAAAAAAAAACCCTAATCCTCTGTAATGTGCAAAGATATCAAAGCCATGGTCTTAAAGAAACTCTTAAGGCCCTTTCTCTTTCGAAAAGCCAGTCACGTTCCTAAGAGGAACTTTGATGTGCTTGTTGCAGGCTGAGCACAAAACCCAGAACTGAGTTGTGCCCAAGGCCTGAGAAAACCGGCAATTTAAATGGAGCATTAAGTTTTGTGGTGTCGCAGGTTAGGAAATGAGGCAGACCCTCTGCTGGAATTATGCACACAATTAGGACACACCTATTTTAATGATGGTGATTTAAAAAAAGACAATATTTGGCGCTTTGCATTGTGCCTTTCTCATCTCTCCTTCTCTTTCTCATCCCCACAGTCCTAACTGCTACTCTTCAACGCTAAGGTAAGCTAGGGAAATAAGAAGCAGTAGAAATATAATATGAGGTGGAGCTAGACCTGCCAAGGGTGAATTGGAGAGTTTCCTTGCAGTGACTTCACGATTCAAACCACTCCATCTTTCTTGTACTGGTTGTAAGGGAGGAATCCAGAGGGCTTAAATGTGGACTTTCTAGGTTTTTTTTTTTTTGAGTCGGAGTCTGACTGTTGCCCAGGCTGGAGTGCAGTGACACGCTCACGGCCACCGCAGCCTTGACCTGCTGGACTCAGGCAATTCTTCCATCTCAGCCTTCCAAGTCGCTGGAACCACAGGCGTGCGCCACCATGCCTAGCTAATTTTTTGATTTATTGTAGAAATGAGGTCTTGCCAAATTGCCCAGGCTGGTCTTGAATCCCTGAGCTCAGGCACTCCTCTCGTCTTGACCTTCCAAAGTGCTAGGATTATAGGCATGAGCCACTGTGCCTGGCTGAACTTTGTAGTTTCTGAAATTATTTATAGTTGACAGGCCTTGAATGCGGTCTTGACTTCTGAAAACCTTGAAAATATTTTTAGCATAGTAATTTAGAGGGGATTAACTCTTGTGTGGTTTGATTTAAATTATACCTTTAAGCAGCAGTGTTCATTTTAGGATAGATCATCCTTGGGTTAAAGTATATCTTATGTTTTCTGTATCAGTTCCACTGACCATTTGACCTTAAACATTGGTATTTTGTAGTTCTGAATTCTTTTGATGGCCATGCTCTGTTGTGATGTTGTGTATCAAGAGTATGGCTTCTTCTTCAGTTTGTTTTCTTTTTTTTGGTTGCCCAGGCTGGAGTTCAGTGACACACTCACAGCTACCGCAGCCTCAACCTGCTGGGCTCAGGCAATCCTTCTACCTCTGCCTTCCATGTAGCTGGAACTACAGGCGCACACTACCACGCCCAGCTAATTTTTTGATTTATTATAGAGACAAAGTCTCACCAAGTTGCCCAGGCTGGTTACGAACCCCTGGGCTCAGGCCACCTTGGCCTTCCAAAGTGCTGAGATGATAGGTGTAAGCCACTGTACCCAGCCAGTAATCTTTATTTTTTTCAGTGGTGATGCATGCTGGCTATTTTCATTACTTGCTTTCTGCTCTTTCTTTTTTTTTGAGTTGAGGGCCTCATTCTGTTACCCAGGCTGGAGTGCCGTGGCACAATTATGACTCACAGCAACTTCTAACTCCTGGCTCAGGCAGTCCGTACATCTCAGCCTCCCATGTGACTAAAGGTACACACCACCACACCTGGCTAACTTTTTATTTTTTGTAGAGATAAGGTCTCACTATGTTGCCCAGGCTAGTTCCAAACTCCTGCACTTAAGCGATCCTTCTACCTCAACCTTTCAGAGCGCTGGGATTACAGGCATGAGCCACTGTGCCTGGCCATCTTTCTGTTCTTTTTGCTCCTCATTGACTCTCTCTCTTTCTCTCTCCTTGTCCAGTTTGAAGATAGTGAAGAGGATTTTGACTCTAGGTTTGACACGGACGATGAGCTCTCATACCGGCGCGACTCCGTGTACAGCTGTGTCACACTGCCTTACTTCCACAGCTTCCTGTACATGAAAGGTAAGACTGCAGCCACCAGAGCCTGGGTTGAGGGGAGGGCAATGGAACATGGAGATGTGTCCCTGAGCTGACTGGTGGGGGCTGGAAAAGTCACTCTCCCTGCCCCTTACCTCGGTGTTGGGCCACTTGGGTGAATGGAGGGCGCCATGCCACGCTGGTGTCACGTGGTGATGTGGTCTTCCCAGGATGAGCATAGCCTTGACTCCCTGGGTGGATGCAGAGCGTTTGCAACCCCTGCCTCATTTTCACTTTCTCTCTCCCCTCTGTCTTTCTTCATCTCATCCCTGTCTCTTTCCATCGTAACCCTCTCTTTTCCCTTCTTCCTACCTCTTTGTCTTTCTTATCCCTCCTCTCTTCTCTTCTCTTCTCCCTCTCCCTCCCTCCCTCTGTCTCTTTCTCTCTTCCATCTCACTCTTTTTTTTTTGTACAGATAAAGTCTCGCTAAGTTTCCCAGGCTGGTCTTGAACCTCTGGGCTCAGGCAGTTCCCCCACCTCAGCCTCCCAAAATGCTGGGATTACAGGCATGAGCCACCGCACCCAGCCCCCTTTCTTCCATCTCTGTCTCTCCCTCTCTCTCACACACATACATACCAGCGTGTGTTGCTGCTGCCACCACTGGAGTTGACAGAGACCCAGTCTAATGACAAGCTGCATTTTCCACTCCTGCAGAAGTATGAGAGATCTAGAAGGCTATGCCATGCATGGGGGGAGAGTACATCTGACAGAGGGCCATGGCATGCCTAACCTGCTTCCTCCACCTCCTTCACGACCAGCATTTCATTGTAGATTGTACTTGCTTGTTCAACCTTGAGTGTGCTGAGTTGAACCTTCACACTTGGACCTTGAGGCAAACTCCTTTTGGAAATTATTTAAATAAGACCGTGTGCTCGTGGCTTATTCAGAGCCTTGACTCTGAGTCTAACTCAGTGCCAGGGCTGATGAGAAACCATAGTCATCGTTGGGTGGATGGTCAAAAGAGGGCCTGCCCTGTTTCTCACATGGCCCTCGGCTACTTGGGGGAGTCAGTGGGTCATGGGGCAGGAACCTGCATCCCGGGCTCCTCCTCTGCTCCCTTCATCTTCTCCACCCCTTTTCTTCACTGTCCTTCCTGCTGCCTTCTCGTTCATCTACTTTTTCTTTTTCCTTCCAGGAACAACGTTTTCATACCATGTTCCCTTGTGTTTCTTCTGTTCCTGTGTGTCTCTCTTCTATTGGCTTGTTTATCTTTTGTCTTTTGTTTGTTTTTGTTTTTGTTTTTTTTCCCTGTCCTTTTTTACTTATGGGGCTTTTTGATTGATTCGTTTTCTTTTTTTTTTTTGAGTTTGGAGTCTCACTCTTGCCACCCAGACTAGAGTGCGGTGGTGTGATCACAGCTCACCACCACCTCAACCTTCACTTTTCTTTTTGCGTCTGTTCTTCTTCTAAAACATGAGTCTAGTGACTAATATCAGTCATTTACCTTTCAAAGTCTGGTTGTTGTCAGCCTGAGATCCCCAAGGTGCTCATGAAACCCCAAGGAGCATCCCCAAGGTGCTCATGGGTTTAGGGGAAACTTTTCTATTGTCCAAAATCACTGGTTGATGTAGCTTTTATAGGAGTGTTCGAATGAAAAAAATTAAGAGATTCTAACCAAGTGATGGAGCCAGCATCGGAACAGCTGACAGGAAAAAATGTAATCACAAACAGAACCTAATGATCAAATGAGTACTGAATCATAGCATCTTCAGATTTTCTCATCTGTTTCTCAGCCAGAACTCATCTGAACTGTTTTTCCAGATATATTTTCCCTCCCCCAATTATTTTTTGTTTCCTAAGTTTAAAATTCTCTACAATACCACTTTTATGACCTGTGACATTGGTTTATTACATAGAGGTTTGATTAAAATAAATAAGATTAGACAAAAAGTAAACATCTATTCCAAGTGTTGAAATCAGAGTTGAAGTTAAGTGGGTGAGTTTTGGGCCTCTCGTCAAAAAAAACAAGTTATTTTGTAAACGCAGCATCATTTAATCTTCAATCATATTTTAAGTAGAGTCAAAAATTTTCAGAGAAACTAAAGAAAAAGAAAATTCAGTCATCTCAATATCTCGTGGGCACAAGTGAATTTTCACCAGCCAAATAGCCTACTCCAGGTGTTTGAAATTAGGAAATTAATGGCATTGATCAGATTCTCAAAATCCTAGAGTATGAAGAGAGTACCTGCAAGTGCAGAGGGGAGAGTAATGCGATTAGTAACAGAGAGCAGCAGAGGAAGGAAGATTGAGCTGAGGGCTGGTGTGCTGGTGTGGTGACTGGCCTTGTCTTGCAGCAACAAAAAATAAACATTATCCTTTAAAGACGATAAGATAAGAGAATAACTTTGCCCTGCAATTTTTCTCAGGGCCTGTTTTAAGAAACCCAGATTGGGCCTGGTGTGGTGGGTGGCTCAAGCCTGTAATCCCAGCACTTTGGGAGACCAAGGAGAGATTTTGCCTGAGCCGGCGGGTTCAAGACCAGCCTGGGCAACTTGGCAAGACCTCGTCTCTACAATAAAATCAAAAAATTAGCCAGGCTTCATGGCGTGTGCCTGTAGTGCCAGCTACTTGGAAGGCTGAGGTGGGAGGATCGCTTGAGCCCAGCAGGTAGAGGCTGCAGTGGCTGGGAGCATGCCACTACATTGCAGCTGGGTGACGGAGTAAGACTCCAACTAAAAAAAAAAAGAAACCCAGATTAATGTCATAAGTCGAGAAAACGAGTCACATTTTCTTCTGGTCATTCTTGGCAAATTTGCCTTGGGTTAAGAAGCAACTATGGAGCTTGGTGAGATCACAAAAGGTATCTCAGCCAGGTGAGCTGGGGGGTTGCTTTAGATGTCAGGAGGGAGGGCAGAATGTGTAGGGCAAAGAAGCAAGTGCACTGGCTGTCCCTGGCCACTGAAGCAAACCAGGGATGTCACGGCTCTATTTGTTCCCAAGTAAGGCTTAAGGCCGTCATCGTTGAAGCAGTCATTGAAGAATTCTGTAAAAGCCTGTTTTAAATTATTTTCCAATCTACAAAAGGGAAGTATCTTCTTTATACTTCCTTTAAATATCCATGTTTAAATGTCCCTTATTAGCCGGGCTCGGTGGCTCAGCCTGTAATCCCGCGCCTTGGGAGGCTGAGGTGAGTGAATTGCCTGAGCCCGCGGGTTCGAGACCCGCCTGGGCAACTTGGCGAGACCTCATCTCTACAGTAAATAAAAAATCAGCCGGGTGTGGTAGCGCGTGCCTGTAGTTCCAGCTACTTGGAAGGCTGAGGCGGAAGGATCGCCGGAGCCCAGCAGGTCAAGGCTGTGGTGGCCGGGAGCTGGAGTGAGACTCCAACTCAAAAAAAAATAAAAATAAAAATAAAAATAGTATAACCTCTATAGAAGAGAACTAGAGATTATTTTAGTTTCTTCCTTATACTTTCTCTGAGTTTTCAAAAGTTTTCACAAAAAAACAAGATTTCTTTTTATAATTAGATAAATGTATCAAATTTAAAATATGAAATACAAAGAGTTTGATCTATTCTTTTTACTATGCTCCTTTATAAGATTGTCAGCATAACTACCTATATTAATTTTGCAATTATCTTTTCCTCTTGAATTTAATGGAAGCCACCTAGTTGTAGCTAACTCTTCTCTGACAGCCACTGACATCCCACAAGTAAGTGTAAATTTACAAATAAATAAAAACAGACACCAGAGGGGGCTTTGAAGGTGTAGTGGAGTCTCCAAATCAAATATTGACTAGTAATGAATGGTAAAGTAACTCACTGCGGAAATAAAAATTTTAAAAAAAATTTCATTGCAGACAATAAATTTGAATTAGTAAAGGAAAGACCATTCTTACACAACATAGTTTTATTGCCCTTCTAATCTTAAGTTTTACCTTACAGGACTCTGCTATAGCCTGAATGTTTATGTCCTTCCAAAATTAATATGTTGAAACACTAACCCCCATGATGATGGTACCAGGAGACATGGCCTTTGGGAAGCGACTAGGTCATGAGAGTGGAGCTCTCATGAAAGGGATTGTGCCCTTATAAAAGAAGCCCTGGAGAGCTGTTCTGCCTCTTCCATTATATGAGGACATACCTAGAAGGGGACATCTATGAACCAAAAAGCAGTCCCTCACCATACACAGAATCTACTAGTATCTTGATCTTGGTCTGTCTAGCTTTCAGATCTGTGAGGAATAAGTTTATTTTGTACTCAAGGTACTCAATCTTTGACATTTCATAAGCTACTCAATCTATGGTATTTTGTTCTAGCAGCCCAAACTGACTAAGCCTCATTCTTCTTAAGTTTCTCTAATTATAAATGAGCATGGTAAAAACTTAAATAGAAGCTTTTAAAATATTCAGAACGTTTTTATCCATTTAAAACTCATTCCTGATAAGCACATTTATGCATTCCATCAAGAACCAAAGTTTAGGGACCAGTATCTTTCTAAGTGATTCTTTTTCAGTCACCCAGAAGCACCCATAGAAGGGCCTTTTGCACCTTACCGCGCCAATGAGCATGTTAGAAAGATATCACTTACATTAAGTGAAGGGGAAGAACTGTCGTATTATCATTTCTGATGGAATCTGTGATGTCTAACATCAGAGCCAGATTTGGAGAGTGGGAGAAATAAACAGAAAGTTTGAGTGGCAGCTCCTGCAAGATATATGCTCCAAATATACAAGTCCATTGATCTCTGGTGTTATCTGATCCTAATGAAAAATCCAAACTAGGTCCACCTGCAAAGTCTGATTGGCAGAATTTGGACTAACCACTGAACCCCTAACTACTAATGGGAACCAAAAACTCTGCAATTGCTGAATCTTCTGGACTTCACTGGCAGTTCTATCCCAAGTGCAGAGCAGATGTGGATAGGGCAGCAGGGGAAGAAAGCCAGACACTTTTTCAAGATTCTCAGGATGGGAAATATTATGCATGGAAAATGGCAACCTCATCATAATCATAGTTTGGGGAACTCCAAATAGAAGTTACCAGTGAAAATATGAAAAAGGGAAAGTTTCTGCTGACAAGTTTTTTGGTGGCATCTCCTGGACAATATGGTTCCTGGTCTTTAGAATGGAACAGTTCTATTTTTGTGTCCTGAAATGCATTTTAAGTTATCTAAAGGGATATATTAAAAGGTTAGCAGGCATTGTATGCAATGGTTTTAAGCTTATGCTGTATATGTGTGGTAGCCATCTTTAAGAGAAAAATCAATGACACCATGAGCAAGGCATTTATTTGCTCTCTATTGTCAGGGAGCACCTGGCCTCAAATTTCCTGTATGGGTTCCTACGCATCATTATCAGTGGACCACACCCAAAATCACAAGACAACTTCAAACCACAACATCCTGATATAGCCTGATCTATTTCCTTCCTTTCATATTCAAGAAAAGTAGAAAGACAGAATTGCATTTTAAAAATCTAATTTCACAAGAGTATTCCCCAACATCAGGATATTTAGGTGCCAAGAACATTAAGCAAATTTGCCTCCTCACATCAGATCAGACGATGTGTTTTCCAACCGAGCCACCAAGACAAATGGAATAAAATAGAACTGCATAACTGACCCAGCCAATGATGATAAATCTTTCCGCAACGCTTTCTTTAACAGTGCTATCAGTGATCATATGTTCAGGCTGGACTATAACTTTCAATATATGGAAGCCCTTTCCACACATGAACATCATCAAAAGTTAGGAAGAAAATCAACAACCAGAAAGTGATCAAAGAAAAGGAAAGCAGCATTCAGTATTTTGTTTCATTTAACATTTGGTAGAATGTCTACTTTGCCAAATACATGAAGAACTCCTAGAAACAGAAAACCACCGTAATATTTCTTCTGTATCCTTCACAGTCTCTATTACACAGAACGAGCCTAATGTAAAATAGAGGGGATGATACACTGCATGAATGAATATATGAATAAGTTTATCTTGATTGACCACAAATTAGCCACTGTAGTGCTAGGAAAAAAAAAAACAGACAATTGAAGACTTGGAAGAGAATGTAGTAATAATTTTTTTCCAATTTCTTCACTTAAAATATTTAATAGAGAGAACTAAAATCCTTTAGAAGCTTGCATTGCAAAGTCCTGCCTGAGCTTTCACTGAAAATTTAGAGTTAAGCGCAGTTAATGAATCAGGCTCCTTCATAGATCACTGTGCAATGATGCCCTGCTTTTAAAATCAGGATGTCAGCATGGGAGGCTGTCAGATCATGACCCTGATGTGACATCAAATGCTACAATAAATTAAAGTTCCATGAAAGAGGGATGACTCTCACAGCACAGCTGGGAGACTTGGCCCTACTAATGCTTACCTTTGGCACCTGCAAGCCCTTCTGAACATTAAACAGCACAAAATGGTTACTGATAATTAGTTATGGGAACGTTATCCATCTAGAAGCATAAAGCAATGCTCTTCCAAGCATTTAACATAAGCCGATCATGTGCACCGAGGGACCCTAGCAAGATACTCAAGCAGTTGAACTAACATTTGAAAATAGAGCAGAGGAAATGTCTTAAGGATTCACTTGAAAAGTATCTTTAAATAATTTAAGTAGAAGGTTAAGAAAAACCAGGGTTTATAAAAAGGGAACTACATCTTTTTCTCAAAGTAAAACACCATCAAAAGCATTAAGATGTAAACTTTCAGAATAGCCCTCCAGAAAACGATTACAAAAGCTCACAGAGGTTCACTGATAACAATTAGTCTTTGTACAAACAAATAAAACTTTATAATAATGGCCAAAATACCAAGGCCAAGATAAACTTCACAAATACAGGAAAACATTTATTTATTTAATAATTGGCATTTTAATGCCAAGTTTGCCCTTAACTGGATATTCCTTTAAGGATATGACCCATAGAGATATAACTGAAGACACTTTATATTGTATATCGCATACATTTTATTTCTTTATATTTTATCAAGCAGTAGCTATAACTATGCAAACAAAAATATTTCTTCATATTACAATAAACAGAACCATTGGATACCTCTGACAAGAAATAGAGATTTGGTGCCACCAGGAAGTCTTCAACCACTAAATGGATACTAGAATAGAGTCATACTCTTTGGGTCTTGTTGACATGATTTTGGTTTATTTTTGCATGGCATATTTACCTAACCCTACGTGGCCATAGCAATGTTTTCTCTGAGGGAGTTCTGACCCTTTTCCTGAAGGTGAAGAAGAAGTGAGGTTAGAACAACTTCCCTATCATGTTCCAAAGCTCAGGCTAAATAAACAAAGTTAGCCATTAGGGGAAAATAAATCCACTGTTCCTTTCAAAAGGCAGACTAGATTTCAGAGACGGTTTCTAATTATCAGGAGCTCAGTAGGCTTACTGCCAGAGCTTCAGGTTTTGAAAACAAGAAATTATAATTTTTTAAGAGAAGAGTCAGATATTACCTGAATGATAATGCAATAACCAAATAACATCATCAACAAAGGTTATGTCATAAGTAAATATGTTTTGAGACAGTTTGTGAGGTTTCTGGCATAGTGAGTAATGGTTATAAATTATTCAATTAATTATTTCAATTAAATTATTGATTTTAGTCAATTATTAAATTAATTATCTGATAGACTGCATTTTTTTCCAACAACTAGTCTCCCAGATTTTAATCACTGTATTGAATCACATTTTGACCAACAATAGATGTGGTTATCATTAGGTCTACAGCAGCATTTCTAAATTATTAAGTCAATGCTAATAATTTCCTTTTCCCATTATCTGTGATTTTAAATATAGGTAAGACTTGAGGGAGGAGGTTTGCTTGAGCTCAAGATTTTGAGGACAGTCTGGGCAACATAGCAAACCACTGTCTCCAAATAATAACAATAATAATAATAAAACAATAGGTAAAACAACAGAGTAGAAAAATATCAAATTACTAAGTGGAACAAACTCAAAATTCACTGCACTTTAAAGATAATTTAAATATACTAGTGATAAAAATCAGTGAATAAACTCCACTTTA
>CAUYQG010091553.1:0-13807 GCA_963574415.1 Tarsius wallacei
AGATACCGGGCTCGGTGGCTCAGTCTGTAATCCCGCGCCTTTGGGAGGCTGAGGTGAGTGAATTGCCTGAGCCCGCGGGTTCGAGACCTGCCTGGGCAAGCGAGACCTCATCTCTACAATAAATCAAAAAATCAGCCGGGTGTGGTAGCTCGCGCCTGTAGTTCCAGCTATTTGGAAGGCTGAGGCGGAAGGATCGCCGGAGCCCAGCAGGTCGAGGTTGCGGTGGCCGGGAGCGGCCACTGCACTCCAGTCTGGGCAACAGAGTGAGACTCCAACTCAAAAAAAAAAAAAAAAAAAAAAAGAGACAGAGATTAGCACCTGTCACAGAACATCTCTGCTATGAATGCCAATCCTGTGCCTACACCATTTTGAGGATGGGTCTATAGTTCTCACCGTGTGAGGTGCTCTCATCTGGAAGATTTCCCACCAGCCAATTTTTTTTTCAGTTGTAGAGACAAGATCTCACCATGTTGTCCAGGTTGTTCTCCAACCCGTGGGCTCAGACAATCCTCCCACCTCCGCCTCTGCCTCCTAACATTTACCAATTTCTTGCGCAGATGACGTCTCATGGTTATTATTTCTTCCACATTAAAGTGACCACAACTGGAAATTAATGAGTCGAGACAGTGCAGCTGGCACTGTTGCCTTGCCCCAGATCCACTTGAGAGTATCCCAGGTTTCACCATCCAGTTAAACAATTCAGGCATTTCTGGAAGAAAGAACAGTTCTTCAAGGAAATGTGTATCCTTAAAGTGTTGTGGCTTTTATTATCTTCTTTTTTTAGCTTGCATTTCTGCCATGTTATTCATGACCAAAAATGCATTAGGACCAGCTTGTAATTCTTTCTGTGATGTAAAGATTGATCAACAAGTCCGTGTGCTGAAACTGTCTTCCCAAAACGGTTTCCCACCAGCCTGTCACCTTTTGGTTTCAGCTGTCACCAATGAATATTCCCTATGTTTATTATTATTAGAGGAAGCAAAATGTTGCTTTTCTACTACAATTTCTGCACTTTCACTGGTAACTCTTCTACGAGAAAGAACTTTTCCTCATCCTCTACTTGGTAACCCTAAAATACTGTCTGTACAGCAGAGGCAGGGGAGAGTATTACTATTTTCCCTTTATTTTACAGCTTCCTGGAGAATTAGTGTGTTCCTTAGCTTCCCAAAAACGTAACCATTGTGGCTTTCTATTATTAGAAGTATGTGGATATTTAGGCCAGGCACAGTGATTCAGCCTGTGATCCCAGCACTTTGGGAGGCTGAGGCAAGAGGATTAACCTGGACAACTTGGTGATACCTTGTCTCTACAATAAATCGCAAAAAAAAAAAACCCAGCTGCGCATGGTGATGTGCATCTGTAGTTCCAGCTACTTGGAAGACTGAGGCGGAAGGATTGCCTAAGCCCAGCAGGTCAAGGCTGTGGTGGCTGTGAGCGTGCCACTGCACTCCAGCCTGGACGACAAAGTGAGACTCCAACTCAAAAAAAAAAAAAAAAAGTATGTGGATATTAATAATATTTTATGCATTCAAATCTTATCTAGCTACTTTTCTTTGATGCTTAATTGGTATCATTACTGGGAAGTGAGATTCTATTCAAGTTGATTTCTGTGTCATTCTCATCATGAATAGACCCAACCATCCAGTAGATTTTACTAGCATTCATCTTCATGTTTCCTGTCTTAAACCTGGAATTGGAAATTTATTTTAAGACACTTATTTCTTTTAGTGAGAAATTGTATTTGAGAACATAGCCTGAGATGGGAGTAATAATTACTCAGGAGAGGATCATGGTATATAGATCTGTTTAATGGCAAGCAATACAATAAATTTCTATATGGTTCAAATCAAATGCAGATTAAGTTAATGTTTATTTTTCCAAACAAATTTAAAATTATGCAATTTTTTTTTAGTCATAGTCTCACTCTGTCGCCCAGGCTGAAATGCAGTGGCATGCTCACAGCCACCGCAGCCTCGACCTACTGGGCTCAGGTGATCCTTCCACCTCAGTCTTCTAAGTAACTGGAACTACAGGTGTGTGCCACCATGCCCAGCTAATTTTTTGGCTTATTGGAGAGACGAGATCTTACCAACTTGCCCAGGCTGGTCTCAAATCCCTGGACTCAGGCAATCCTCTCACCTTGGCCTCCCAAAGTACAGGGATTACAGGCTGAGCCACCGTGCCCAGCCAAATTATGCAATTTTTAATTAAATTATTCCTGCTGGTTAGATATGTAAAAGAAAAAAATTAAATTATTTTCCTTTTAATTTTTTTCTTTTATCTTTTGGTGAAAAGCTCAGCTCCTAGTTATATAATAGAATTACTTATTAATATAAACTACTAATCACAATATTTTAATTAATAATATTGTTATGGGTAAAATTTTAACATTTTTACAGGTGTTTTGCTTGTTTATATTTCTATAGTAAATATAAGACAACCCTTTTTATAAAAATTAGTTTGAAGTATCACAATTTTGTGTGGCTTGCTAAAAATTTATTATACAATCTTACATATTTTGTTTTCATTTTGTAATTAATTTGAATTTTGATGTGATATTTTTTATAATTATGTGAAATATTTATATTTGTCCCAGATGTCAAAACTATAACTAAAGTGAATTTGGATACATTCAGTCTCTGTTCCTGTCCCTCAGTACTATTTGGTCTCTATCCTCCTATATCATTAGTCTTATAAGTTGATAGTTCATTCATATTTTTAATATATTCATGTGCACATGTATATTCATGTCTATATAGATATGCATGTGTGTATTTACTTATGGTTATTTATTTTCATCTTTCTTCATAATATTAAGAAAAAATTGTAGCATACAATAACTTCTCTTTCCATGACCCTTTTTTCACTTGAAGTATATTTTGAAGGTAACCTCACACATGAAGAGGAATAATCCTCATTTAATTTTATAGAAATAGTGAACTACATTATATGAAGAGTCCGTCATTTATTCAAACAGACTCCCTGAATGGACACATAGATTGAGTACACCATCAAATGTTAATTAATAACCACTGTACCAGTAAGCACATATCTCTTAAGTTCATTTAGAGTGAGAAAAGAAAATATGTGTTACCAAAAGAGGAGAAATATGTGTTGAATTGAGAACAAGAAATTGCTGGGCAGAAGAAAATAACACGTTTATGTCTGTTAATTTTTCTATCATTTCTTTCTCTCTCAAATTAAAATCAGTATCTCTTGCACATCAAAGTGATGGACCATGTCAACTTGGAGATGGGGATCATCTTCCTTACTCAAACTGGAGCTGGCATCCTGAGAAACTCCTTCCTCCTTTGTCTTTATCATTTCACTTTGCTCACTGGACAAAACATGAGACCCACAGACCTGATCTTCAACCAGCTTGTCTTGGTCAATAACATGGTCCTTTCTTCCAAAGGAATACCACAGACGATGACACCTTTTGGATGGAAATATTTCCTGAATGATGCTGGATGTAAAGTTGTTTTCTATTTGCACAGAATGGCCAGAGGGGTTTCTCTCAGCACAGCTTGCCTTCTGAGTAGTTTCTAAGCTATAAACCTTTCCCCCAGAACCTCTTGGTGAATTGGGTTCTGTAGTTTCCTTTTCTAGGTCCTACAACCCTTGCTAAATGTCTATATTCCTATGAAAGTGATTGGCCCAAGAAGAAGCATAAGTGTAAATAATAGTTTTGGATACTGTTCTTCACTCAACTCAGACAGATTTATGGTCTCACTACATGCATTCATATTCTTCTTCTTTAATATGTTTGGGCCTTATAGTCTGGGCCAGTGGATCCACGATCTCGTCCTACACAGACAGAAGCAGTGAGTCCAACACATTCACAGTCACAGACTTTCCCCCAGACCTTCCTATGAAGCCAGAGCCACACACACCATCCTGGTCCTGGTGAGCAAGTTTGTCTCCTTTTACTGTTTCTCTTCCATGTTGACTGTTTGTGTTGCTCTGATTGTGAATCCAAGCCAGTGGTTGGTGGACACCTCTGTACTTTTGACCTCATGTTTCCCAGCATTCAGTACCTTTGTGCTCATCAGTAGTGAAACCTATGTCTCTAAGGTCTTCTTTGAGTTTCACACCAGAAAAAACATTTTTCCTAATTTGGTTAGGCAGATTTAACTCTTTTTAGTTCTGCAATTTGATCATTTACTACTTTAAACTTTTTATTTATTTTTTAAAAATATAAGTGAACATATTATGCTTGGTATTCTACTAGGAATCTGTTATAATGATGAATGAGAACAAGACCATTCCTACATTTCTAGAGCTAACAGATTACTAGAAAATGAAAAATGTCACCCATACAACCTATTGTGCTTCATTACCTCATAAGGAATGTTGGAAAAGTTTTGAGTAACTGCAATGATGCAAATATCAAAATTGGAGGTGAGGTGTCGTGTCACTATCTACTAGTTTTTCAGGTGCTTTCTTGAAAAGTATTATAAATTTTTAAAGCATATTCAGATCCATCAGTTTCAGGCATGAAAAAAATAACCTGAAAAGATTCATGCATGTGAATGCCACACAGTTTTCAGGGATTGAAGAAATTCACCATGGTTGGGTTACAGAGAAGGAGGAGATATATGGTAGTATGCAGAGCAACAACTGTGTGTAATGGCTGGTTCTGGAATGCATTATATGCCCAACCAAGAACTTTAATCTTTCTCCTAAAAACAGTGACAAGCTCAGTATGAGGTCTAACCAGATGTGTAATATCAGCAGCTCTACTTATAAATTATTTAGTAAATGTTCAAATTAACACATTACACCTTGCTAAAATCAGTTTACAACTTTTTAATTAGTTTAATGTTATTAAAATGGTATTAAATGGTTCTAAAAGAAAAACAATTTTTATTTTGGAGACTCAAATTGTATTAATCAATCTTTACTGTATTTTTCTGCTAAGTCACTGCAAATTAATGCACAATTTTTGAAATAACTCAAATCATATTTTACTTTTTTCTACTATCAAACACAATTGAAACTTTTTTCAATGATATCTTCTTTCATTGAAAATGTCTCATGTTTTTGATAAGACTTTTGATATATCTATCACATTTTTATAATAGAACAGGTATTTTAGATTCATTATATAAGTGGTATCATGTAGTATTTGTCTTTCAGTATCTGATCTCTTTCATTTTTCATAATGTCCCACAGATTTATCCTTTTTTGCACAAATAACAGAATTTTCTTCATTTTAAAGTTAGATTGTATTGCGTTGTGTATATATATTACATTTTCTTTATCAGTTTGTCCATTGATGGACTCTTAAGTTGATTCTGTACTTTGGTTATTGTGAATAATGCTGCATTGCACACAGAGTGCAGTTAGCTCTTCAAGACCCTGTTTTTACTTTCTCTAGATATGTTCCCAGTAGTGGGATTGTTGGGTCATATAGTTGTTCTATTTTAAATTTTTTGAGGAACTGCCATGTTGTTTTTCTTAACCGCTGCACCATTTTATATTCCCACCAACAGTGTACATTGGTTCTCCTTTCTCCACATTCTTTTCAGCCCTTACTATCGTTTGAGTTTTTTGACAATGATCATCCTAATAGGTATGAAGTTGTATCTAATTGTGGTTTTGATTTGCATGTCCTTGATGATTAATAATGTGAACACTTTTTTCTTTTCAGAATGTATTTTTTTTAATTTTATGTCCTTTGCAGCAACATGGATGCAGCTGGAGGCCATTATTCTAAAGAAAATTAACACAGAAACCAAAAAGCAAATACCACATGTTCTTACTTATGAGCTAATACGAGTGTAAAGATGGGAACAACATACACTGAGGACTCCAAATGGAGAGGGTGAGGGAAGGGGCAAGGACTAGAAAACTACACCTTGGGCACCATGTTTACCATTTGGGTGAGAGGCTCAATAGAAGCTCAAACTTCATCATCACAAAATATACCCATGTAACAAACCTGCACATGTATCTATTGAATCTAAAATAAAACAGATTTACTACATTTTTCCAGTAAATGTTCATAGCTTGTGTGTATCTAGAGATTTGACCATTTCATCTAGATTATGTAGATGCACATTATTGTGTGCATATGATTTTCCATAGTATTCTTTTGGAATATTTCCTTCTTAAATTCTATAAGGCCGGTAGTAACCTCCTAACTTCCATTTCTGATTTTAGTGATTTGATTCTTTTCTTTTTTTTCCCTTGACATTGTAGTAAGTTTTTGTTAAATTTCTTGATCCTTTCAAACAATCAACTTTTGGTTTTTGTAATTTTTTCTATTGTTTTCCATTCCATATTTCGCTCATAATTGCTCTAATCTCTAATATTTACTTCTTTGTACTAACTGTATTTAGCTTGCTCCTTTTTTTTCTATTTCCTTAATGTAATGATGGGTGATTAATTTGAAATCTTTTTTTCATGTAAACATCTATAAGTCATGATGTGTCCTGTTTCTCTTTTCATTTGTCTCAAAAACAATATTGGTTTATACAGTGGCCATTTCTTACTTCTTAACTTGAAAGATATTCTTTTAGAAATCTCAGACTATCTGCAAAGGAGAGCCACTGACCAAATTTCATTTTCTGCCATGAGAATGGCTGCCAGGATCACAGTTAGTGACTGTACAAAGAAGCATCCAAAGCCTAAGATAAATATTTGTGACTCCAGCATCTCATTTTTTTTTCCTAAGGAAGTGATCACCCTTTAATCTGAACTGCGATCAATGTCTTCAAGGGACATTGAGATTATCACTGGAAAACAATTGTAAATTGTTTAAAATGCTGAAAGTTGTTAATAATAAGTATTCATTATAAATCAGAAATTAATGTGAGAAGCATTTACTTAAAAAGTAAAATGTTAAGGTCTTAGAAAGTTTGAGCAGGGAACATGAGAGTTGGAATGTGGGACAGAAACTGAGAACATGCTTATGCTGGAAAGTTGGCCACACTAAGTGTTTTGTCTTCAAAATCTGATTTTTTTTTTCTTATTCAAGAAAACATTAGGCCTGCCCACTTAAAGACAGTATATTTAGAAGGAGTTGCCAGAATGGTAAAAGTTGACAGGGAATCTGGTGTCCTATTTATTCACTGCTCTAACAAATGCTCAATGAGCACTTGGTAAGTTTCAGACACATTCATAGTTGCATGGGACATGTCCAGAAACATGGGGAAAAGACTCCTACTTTAACAAAGCTTGCATTCTATTCAAGGAGACAGAGTAGGAAGCGTGAAAGAAGAAATATTAAACTGTATAATACATTAAAACATGGTAGGTACAATAAATAGAAGGTGAAATGGCTGAGAAGAATAGGGTGGGACAAAAATTAAGCCAAGGAATTTAATGCACAGAAAGTAGTTTTTAAGTAGAAGACATGAATTTATTATACTGTTTTGTTTTGTTTTGTTTTTGAGTAGGAGTCACACCCTGTCACCCAAGCTGGAATGCAGTGGCATGCTCACAGCCACAGCAGCCTCCACCTTCTGGGCTCAGGCGATCCTTCCTCCTCAGCTTTCCAAATAGCCGGAACTACAGGTCTGCGCCACCACACCTGGCTAATTTATTTATTTATTTATTTGTTGTAGAGATGAGGTCTCGCCAAGTTGCCCAGGCTGGTCTGAAACCCATGGGCTCAGGCAATCCTCTCACCTCGGCTTCCCAAAGTGCTGGGACTATAGGCATGAGCCACCGCGCCCAGCCTATTACGCTGTTTTTAAAATAGAGGTTCTGAAGAAACATATTTCACTTATCAGTTAAAAAATAGTGAGATCCATCTTGGGCAGTAGTAGAATTTACCTCAAATGGAGGAGAGACATAATTCCCATTTTTACCCTAAGGATGCTCGTTACAGTACAATTAACCATTCTTGTGTTCAGAGGGAAAATGTGTGAAAGTTAAGACTTCTGTAGTCTCTGTGTCATGGGAGGTCAGGATGGTTAGAAAGAGGGAGCATATGGAAAGCTATGAGGATAATGGAGAAACATTTTCTAAAACCATTTTGAAGCATGTCAGAGAGCCTTGGTTATTGAAACATAGATCACCCAGGTTTGGATAACCAGCGTTGAGACCCTAGTTAGAAATTTCCTGCACTTTTCTACAGAGGTCCCAAGGAAAGAGGAAAGATATGGATGATGAATAATAGCATCCACCTGCTGAAAGTCACCATGTTATAACAAAGGCGAGCAGTGGGTATGACAGTTCTGGGCCCATATGGAGCAACACTTTGTGTTCACTTCCATGGAGGAGAGTTTCCACAAGCAAGTCTATCCAGGCTCACAAAATGCACAATCACATAAGCCTGGTACAAAATGTGCCACCCTTTATTATCATCATTTTAAAAATAGAAACAAATGCAGATGACACAGCAGAATCAGGCCAGCTTCCTGCACTCACATACAAGTACAGGGCAGGCAAGGCTCAGGAAGTCAACTGAACAAAGTGAGGTGTCACTCTTCAGAAGTGGGTCTATGGGTCAGGTCCACCATTATGAGCAGATGTGTCTAAACAGCAAGAGATAAGGTCTATGACTCCTGAAGCCTTTGATGAGGGAAACTTCAGGTTCAAATGATGATGCAGGGGAAATTTCTAAAAGTCTAATTAATTTCTTCAACTTCTCTTTTTCCTTTTTCAGAGATCATTCAAAGGACTGTGCTGGACACTGTTAGACTACATTTCTTCCCTCAGACTCCTCATGATCAGTACCTGTCACAGGATGTCTCCACCATGAATGCCAACCATGTGTCTGTGCCAAGTTCAAGATGCATCTGTAGGTATCATTGTGTGAGGGGCTCTCATCTGGAATATTTCCCACCAGCAGCTCATAGTAGAGCTCCCCAATGCTCCATTGATTACCCTTCTCATCGTATGTTCTCTTCTGGATCATGTTTAAAGTGCTTGTAGTCCAGAGTCTCATACATTGTCTTTTTAGTACAGAAAGTAAAAGAGAGCTCTAGGATATGTCCTAGAGAGAGGGAGAGTTTTCTTCCACAGTTGCAAGTGAGCAGGCACCCAAGAGACCCAAGGAAGACCTGACCAAGCACTCCCTGGCAACTGGGGTTAGACATGGACAAAAACTGAGTTTTGGTGTGAAATTTGCTAATATGAATCCAGGTTCTAGAGGAAGCAAATACTTGGACTAGAAATTCCATATACAGATTGAGCATCCCTTATACAAAATGCTCAGGACCAAAAGTGTTTGGGATTTCAGTTTTTCTTTTTATTTTGAATACTTGCAAATACATGAGGCATCTTGGGGATGGAACCCAACTCTAAACACATCTTATACACATAGCCTGAAAGTAATTTTATATAATTTTTAAAATAATCTTGTGGACGAAACAACATTTGTGTACACTGAACCAACAGAAAGCAAGGACACCCCTCTCTCATTCACCCATGTGGACAGTCTGTGGTTGTTCCTGACTCTGAATTTATAGACTACCAATAAGAAATAATTTTCTTACACTTATTCACACATAAGTATCAAACAATAAAAAATATAGCATACCATTAATATAGTGAAAAAATGATGTATTCAGGTTAACTAAGCAGCACCATAGAATGTATCAACTGTTAAACAACAGCATCAACAAACAATGGCAGGCGTTCAGTCTCCACCTATGATGTTGTGTTTTAATTAAAATGTTACTGTGCAAAGTCAGGCATGGTGGTGGTGCCTGTAGTTTCAGCCACTCTGGAGGCAGACTTGGGAGGATCACCTGAGCTAGGAGTTCGAGGCTGCAATGAGTTATGATCACACCACTGCACTCTAGCCTCCAGCCTGGATGATACAAGACCCCATCTCGAAAGAAAGAAAGAAAGAAAGAGAGAGAGAGAAAGAGAGAGGGAGGGAGGAAGAAGAAAGAGAGAGAAGGAGGAAAGGAGGGAAGGAAGGAGGGAGGGAGGGAAGGAAGGAAAGGAAAAATGTCATTTTTCTTTGTCATATTAGCAAGATTTTTAAAAATTTACTGTACAATGCAAAGTAACCCCCTTGGGGACACTGAATCAACTGTATACGCCTGCATTTTAACTGCAATGTGTCACTTGAATTCAAACGCAACATTTTCCATTTGTGATGTCATGTTGGCACTCAAAAAGTTTCAGAGCTTGGACCATTTTCAATTTTGGATTTTCAGTTGATATGTTCAACTCACATTGTTATTAATCACTCAATCATTTGCCTCACTATTAAAGGTGTATTCAGAAGAATTCGTATAGCACCTTTAATGCAAAACTTAGAAGAAACTAAAGGCATATCAATGAAAGAGTGATGAAAACCATCAAGTTTTGTTTGTACAATAAAACACTTTATGGATATTATAATAGTTAACTAATTCTGTGCATATTATCACAGAATCTTAATGGTAAGCTATATATTAAACACAGTAGAAAATAGAATGAAAGATTGAATCACATACCTTGAAGCTATGGTTGTAAATACAATTTAAGTATATGCAAAAAGCTCTATTCTCTTATCAGTTTAGGCTTATCTCTGTGTATTGCATGTTGGCACCTGGGGTCTCTTTCCTTCACCTGCCGTATCTCAGGGAGAGAGCATGTACAGATCAGCCAAAGTCTACAAATTTCACCTCACCTATAAATTCCTGGAGCGGGTTCTGTGACTTAATATCCTGTGAATCACCTCCCTCCTGTGGCAAATCTACTATCTTTTCCATCATCTGCACAAGAAACTAAAAGCAATCAGGACAATTAGTGCCACAATAAGTGACAAAGTACTCCAGCCCACTGGCAACTCATGGTCCCCACCCCACTTCTTAACCATGGCCGTTCACTGTTCATCAAACATGTGGGTCTTCAGCAGCTCCTTAGAGTCTGTCCTTTACAGAATATTCCAAAATCAGGTATACCCACCACTTGTCATGGAAGTATCTATACAAGTATGTTAGGGTGTTTGCAGAGGGATAGAGAAAGTGTCAGGCTCATTCCTGAGGTCCAGCACATGACACTGTCACAAATTATGGGTCACAAATGGGGCAAGTTGTGCTGAGATCAGAACAGACGTTGCCCAATCTGGAAATATGATGCAAACTGGGAACATTCACCAGGATAAGGGTGTGCAGTCCAGAGTGAGAGATTTACAAAGTGTAATGTACAAAGCTGCAGAGAAAAATCTTTCTAAGGTGGAAGAAAAACAATAGTTGGAAGTGGTATTTGGGGGTAAAATTTTGGTTCAGATATTATGAATGAAGAAGGAATCAGGGAACAAAAGAGTAAACAATTTTTGCCAGAGGTCAGGTGTGGTGGCTTATGCATGTAGTAATCTCAGCAATGTGGGAGGCTGAAGTGGGAGAACAGCTTGAGCCCAGGAGTTCGAGGCTAGCCTGAACAACATAGTGAGACTCCCATCTGTACAAAAAAAAAAATACAAAAATTTGCCAGGCATGGCAGTGCACACCTGTAGTTCCAGCTACTTGGAAGGTGAGGCAGGAGGACCACCTGAGACCCAAAGTTTGAGGCTGCCGTGAGCTATGACTGCCACTGTACTTCAGCCTGGGTGACAGAGCAAGACTCTGTCTCAAAACAAAAACAAACAACCTTTCCCCAAGATTGTTCCCAACACTTTCTTTACTGGAGATGAACCTGGATTTCAATATTACTAAGCAACTGCTATTCCAGTCCATCCTTCTCTATCTGAGACTAAAGGAAAGTTTCAGGAACACAATGAAGTGTTTTCCTTTGAGCCAAGGACAGATACATCCCCAAATTTCACTTAGTCAAATAGATGCCCAATTTTCGAGTCACCAATTTTGAAGCACAGCCAAACAGGAGATGAAGAAAAAAGCCTCCAGTCTGAAGGTCAGTGTAGAAGAAGTAAGAGATCCTGACATCCTGAGTGTTCTCCTTTCCTTCTGACCCCTCCCTTCCACTTCACCTCCCCTTTCCTTCTGAAAGTTCCAATGTGGGCATTCACACAGGACAAATCCATCAACCACACTACACTCGCCCCGTCAGTCTCTTCTTTATTTCTTCTCAGTTCATGGTCCCACTGCCCCTCCCTTTTAAGCTCTACAGCCAGGGACACTCACGTGTATGAGCTCCTGGGTTACTGCTGCTCTAAGCAGCTGCTTATGAAGGTGAAGGTGACATCATTATGTTCCATTCTCTGCAATCTCACCCTTCATTTGGTGTCAGCCATTCTTTCGCTAATGCTTCATCTGTCCCTGTCACTTGTGGGCTGGACATTGCCAGATTCATCACAACCTTGGGATGGCTCATGAGGACAGGAGATGGTGGTGTCTGGATACCTTCCCAGGCCTTTCTGGGACCCAATGTGCAGACCAAGCTTATCCTGCAAATGGGGGTGAGGGAAAGCTCTTGGCTCAGGCTCCCACAGCTCTTTCCTTCTAGGGCAGGTGGGGTCAGGATAGAACAGGCCTTTCTCTGTCCTCTTGGTCACCTTTAACTCTCTGAAGCCACGAAGTGATGGCAGTGGGGAAACATGGAGAAATGCATGGACATTTATACTCCATGTCCTGACATCCCCAGATCCCCCATTGTCTGAAGGACAATTCCTGTTCGAATTCCACTGGCTGAAATCCCTGAGCGTCTGCAGCCAGTATCCTATAGAAGAAGTGGAAACGAGAATTTTTTGCCAAAGAGTGGAATGTGACTGGTCAATAACTCGGAAAAGAGCATTAGTAAGAACATGGCTGGATCAGGAGGGCAAGGTCTGTGGGCCTGGTCAGATACAGGGAAATTGTAGGGCAGTGAAGAATTGGAGAGACATAGGGAGGGACAAAAAGGTTTCAGGTAACCCAGAAATAAACGAGCCTTTGTTCTTTGTCCAGAAGTCAGCTGTTTAATCTGCTAGTGGTTGTTGGGATCCGTAACCTTGAGAGGAAAACCTTCCTTGATTGCTGATGTAACAGAAGGTGTTAACAGGATCACAGAAAGCCGGCAAATGACAGAGGGTCATACAGTTGAGGTGCCAGCCAGGGGTGGGAACCCCCTGGTCTCCACATCGCTGGGACTCAGGACCACCCGAGCTACTGCCCTGGAGACTCTGTCTGGGCAGGCCTCCACTGGCACATTCCTTTCAGGCAGTCTCTTAGCTGTGAGTCTTGACACAACCAGCCACCCCCAACACAGCTTACAGTGGTGACTGGTTCTGGCATTTTTGTCTTCACAGGTAACTCCGCAGTGACACAGGACATAGGACCCCAAAGTTGGGGTCAAGCCTGAGAGGCCCAGTGAGTTCTTGGCTTCATGCAGGAAAAAACTTCAAGAGTGAGCCACCAAAGGAAAGTAAAAGTAAGTTTTTGTTTTGGTTTTTGGTGTGGTTTTTTTTTTTTTTGAGTTGGAGTCTCACTCTCACCCAGGCTAGAGTGCAGTAGCACACAGCCACCGCAGCCTCAACCTGCTGGACTCAGGCCATCCTTCTGCCTCAAACTTCCAAGTAGCTGGAACCAAGGCACGTGCCACTATGCCTGGCTAATTTTTTGATTTATTGTAGAAATGAGGTCTCACCAAGTTGCCCAAGCTGGTCTTGAACCACGGGCTCAGGCAATCCTCTCACCTCAGCCTCCCAGAGAGCTGGGATTATAGGTGTGAGCCACCTTGCCCAGCCTGAAAGTAAGTTTATTAAAAGAACAGAAAGAAGGCTACTCTGTAACAAAGGAGCCACCATACATCACTGCAGTTTCAGTTGGCATATAAAAGAAAGTTTATTGAAATGATAAGCTGAGCTCGGTGGCTCAGCCTATAATCCCGCGCCTTGGAAGGCTGAGGTGAGAGGATTGCCTGAGCCCGTGGTTCAAGACCAGCTTGGGCAACTTGGTGAGACCTCATTTCTACAATAAAT
>CAUYQG010091554.1:0-45579 GCA_963574415.1 Tarsius wallacei
AAAAACATATGAACTTTGCGGCAACTTGGATGGATTTAGAGTCGATCATACTCAGTGATCTATCACAGAAACAAAGAACAGAGTGCCATATGTTCTTACTCATAAGTGAACCTTTAACAATTATAATACTATAAGAAATGGATTGGCAGTAGTGAGAAACTGTCACGGGGGAGTGGGATTGGCAGTTGAGGGAAACTGCTAGGGGAGGGAGGGGCATACTTCATCAACAAGGGTACCTGCATAATCAATGTTTGTATACCTAACCCTGAATTCTACCCCACATCTTATAATAAAAAATAAATAAATAAAAGTAAACTTAAATTTAAAAAAATAGGAATTCAATATCCAGTTAAAATGTCAGTAAACATTTTTATGAAACTAACTCCTAAATTTATGGAAATGCAAAATGACTTAGAATAGCCAAAATATTTTGGAAATCATTGAACAAAGACAAACAAACTACCTAATTTCAATAATAATTACAAAGCTATAGTTGTCAAAACAATGTGGCCTAGTAATAGATGTAGACAGATTGATCAGTGACATAAAATAGAAAGTCAAGAAATAGACCCACATATGTACATACCAATGATTTTCTTTAACAAACCTACAATGGCAATTCAGTGAAGAAAGGGTGATTTTGTCAATAAGTGGTGCTGAAACAACTGGAGATCCACATGGAAAAAAAAAAAAAAGAAAAGCTCAACACCAAATTCACACTATAAACAAAAGTTGATTCAAAATAGATAATAGACCTAAATTAAGATCTAAAATTGCAACAATCTAGAAGAAAACATTGGACAAAAATCCTTATAAACTTAATTTAGGAGGAGACCTCTTAGATATGACCCCAAAGCTAAATCCCCATAAAAGAAAAAAGGAACTGATGAATTTAACTTCATCAAATTAAAAACTCTTGTTGGTTTAAATACACTGTTAGAAGAATGAAACGACAAACTACAGACTGGGAAAAAATATGTTCAAAGCACACATCTAATTTAAAAATTTGCATCCAAAAACCATAAAGTACTCTGTAAACTCAATAATGAGAAAACAAACAGGCCAATGCAGAGCTGAGAAAATATTATCAGACACCTCACTTATATAGAAGATATACAGATGGCCAATAGGCACATTCACATCATAAAGTATCATCAGGGGAATGCAAATTAAAACCATAACAGTGATATCATATATCAACACAAACTATTACAGTATCTAAAGTCCAGAAAAACTGACAATACTTATTTCTGATGAGAATGTGGAGCACCAGAAGGTTTTGTAAACAGCATATTCAGTGACAAAATATTGAAAAATTTCTAGTCTGGGCTCGGTGGCTCGGCCTGTAATCCTAGCACTTTGGGAAGCCAAGGCAAGTGGATTACCTGAGCCTGCGGGTTCGAGACCAGCCTGGGCAACTTGGCAAGACTTCGCCTCTGCAATAAATAAAAAGTCAGCCGGGAGTGGTAGCTCGTGCCTGTAGTTCCGGCCACTTGGAAGGCTGAGGCAGAAGGATCACTGGAGCCCAGCAGGTCGACAGCTGGAGTGGCCATGAGTGTGCCACTGTACTCCAGTCTGGGCAACAAAGTGAGACTCCAACTCAAAAAGAAAAAAAAGAAAAAAGAAAAATTTCTTTTTTACCTGAGATTGGGAACAAGGCAGGTATAGTCACATCAAAACTTTTATTCAAAATACTAGAGGTACCAGCATTATACTGATGCAAGGAAAAAAACATAAAAAATACAAAATAAGAGATTAAACTATTCTTATTCACAGATGGCAATAATCTTCCTAAAATAGCTAAAGAATCTACAAGCAAGCTATTATAATTGCTGGATACAAGTTGTTATATAAAAACTCAATAGTATTACTATATATCAATTACAAATTTTAAAAGTAATACCATTTAAAATAGCCCCCAAACTATCAAATATAATGAAACATTTGAAAGGTATAATGAAACATTTGAAAGGTATAATGAAAATTTTGAAATATAATGAAACATTTGAAAGATTTCTACAATAAAACAAAATATTATTGAGAATATTTAAATAAGGTCAGTATAAATGTAGTGATATGATATATTTATGGATCGAAAGTCTCAATATTATAAAAGTTTCAAAGATTCCCTAAATTGATCTCAAGCAACAATGCAATCTAATCAAATTCTAAACATTTTTGTACTAATCTTCATTGTTTTATAAATTGAAATCGAAATGCAAAAGTTTGCGTATATCCAACATTGAGTATATTCAATAATATTAAAGAACTAAGATATCACGACATGAAACTATAGTAATTAGAGCACTATATTGACACAATGATAGAAAATCTGACAAATAGGACTAAAATCAGAGTACAAAAAACAGTCCCAAGTATATGCAGTCACCTGATTTATGTTAAAGGTGACACTCCAATGCAACAGGGAAGGTAGCCCTTTCTATAACTGGTACTGGGTCACTTGAATATCCATAGGAAACAAGGAATACTATTTGAATCTCTTCTTATACTCCCCCACACACAATTCAGATTCAGTGCAGGTAATACATCAAAATGTGAAAGACCACAAAGAAAGCTTTTAGAAAAAAACATGAGAACACCTTCCTGACCTTGAAGATGAATTTCTTTAAAAGAACACCAAAAACACTAACCATAAACAAAAAACTGATGTTATACTTTATTAATAAAATATAAACTTCTATTTACCAAACTATTCCCGTTAAGAAACTAAAGAGGCAACCCACAGTGGGAGATCAGAAAAGAGAGAGACTTTACAGTATATGCATACAATAAGTAACTGGTGACCAAGATAAATAACTCAATAAGAATTACAGACAAGCTAATATAAAAATAGCAAACAGACATTTATCAAAAGTAAAACTGAATAAATGAATATCTTTGACCATCAATTTTATTCCTAGGTCTATTTCCAACAGAAATGCATAATGTGCATATTAGAATACATGCACAAGACTGTTCATTAAAGCATTATTTTTAATAGCCCAAAACTAGAAACTATACAAGTGACAGTGAACTATTAATAATTTTTATATATTCACATAATGGAATATTATACAATGATGAAAATGGAGGATCTATAACCACATGTAACACTACTAATAATTCTCATAAACAAAATATTGGGAAAGAAAATACACACAAAAAAGTATGTATGGCATGATTCAATTTATAGCAGCTAGTGCAAAAACAACCAAAATTAATCTGTGTTGTTGAAAGTCAGGAGTGGGTATTGCCTGGAAGAAAGCACAGAGGAGTTTCTTTTGTTTTGTTTTAAAGTTGTGGTGTACAAGTCAGGATTTGGTACATAAGTGGTTTGGGTACAAGTGAAGTTTTGGGCCTCCTATTGGATCTCATTTTGCCTGAATTAGGACCAAGCACCCTTATTGATGTCATGTGTCCCCCAACTCCCAGTAGTGTCCCGCTACTGCCAATCCTCGTTTTTGTAGTATTATGACAGATGTTGAGGGTCCACTTATGAGTGAGAATATGTGGTACTCAGTTCTTTGTTTCTGTGGCAGATTAGTGAGTATGATAGACTCTAAATCCATTCAAGTTACTACAAAGTCCATAATTTTGTCCTTCTTTATGGTTGTGTAATATTCCATCATGTATATGTACCACATTTTTTTTACCTACTCCAGTTTTGATGGGCAGCACGGTTGGTTCCATGTTTTTGCTATTGTGAATAGAGCTGCAATAAACATGTGTTTGCAGGTACCTTTTTTTGTAGAATGATTTGGGTTCTTCCGGGTATCCTCCCAGAAGGGAAATTTCTGGGTCATATGGAAGGTCAATTTCTAGTTCTTTTAGAAATCGCCACACTGTTTTCCATAGAGATTGAATTAGTTTGCACTTCCACCAACAGTGTATGTAGAAGCATTTCCTTTTCTCTACATCGCCAGCATCTGTTATTCTTTGTTTTATTAACAATTGCCATTCTTACTAGAGATAGGTGGTATCTCAGTGTGGTTTTGATTTGCATTTCTCTGAGGCTGATCATTTTTTTCATGTGTCTGTTGGCTGCTTGTATATCTTCTTTTCACAAAAGAGTTTCAATAGTGTTGGCAATATTGTATTTCATGGTCCGGGTGCAGGTAACATGGGCATGCTCATTCTGAGAAAATTTGACCAACTGCATACTTATTATACATATGTACCTTTTTCTGAAAATACGTATATGTGTATGTTCAGTGATAATTATTTTAAACGGCAGAGATGAAATTGGTTTTTCAGTTCCCTATTTGGTCTGTTCAATTGGGCCAAAGTTTTCTTTTTTCCAAGAGTAAAGCAATAGATTTTGTGTTTATCATGCTCTACAGATAAGTGGGTCATCTTGCAAAAAGCAACATTTTCCTCATAATCTCTATAACTAGATGTTCTCTCACTCAGCAAGCAACCTAGAAAATCCTGTGACTTTAATCTGAATTTTTGTTTACATTTTATGGATAGTTTATTTCCTTGCTTTGGCTCTGCAAGAGTTTTCTGCCACACAGCTGTGCTAAATCAAAGAGAACATGCCTTATCTGCTTTGTAAACACAAACAAAACCAACATAGCTGATGTCCAAGTGTCAAGGGGGTGCTGTGAACAAAAAATTTAAATCCAAAAACAAAATGATAAGATGATGCCGTACATGAAATTTTTCTTGTGCATAATTGAGAGCAAAAAAGGAAACGATGTTTTTGAACAAACTCTTAACTGAAGCCATACATATTTTGGCTAACTTATCTTGGATTCAGGCTGTGGTGATAAAAGAGTAATGGGTTTTAAAGAGATTTTCTGGTCCTTTGTTGATTCTCCAGTGCCCTCAGTGCTTTTTCAGGGTTGCCTCAAATGGCCCCCCAAGAGAACTACTGTGATCCCATCCACCTTGCTGCCTTCAAGTCACATCTACCTCCTACTCAACATGAAGAACTCTGAGAAGTTACAAAGATAAAGATAAAGATACAAAGGATAAAACAAGATCAGTGTTTATAATTACATACCTAATGCCCATGGCAGCAATTGAAAAGCACTGCTGAAACAGAAAACCAAACACCACATATTATTACTGAAATCCAGAGCTAAATGGCCACAAAAATAGACATAATAGACACTGGGAATGCCAAAAAGGTGGAGGGGTTAAGTAGATGAGTTAGGGTTCAGAAATCACCTACTGGGTGCAACATTCACTGTCTACACTCAATCCCCACCAATACACAATATGTTCATGTACCAAACATGCACTTGTACCTCCTATCTAAAATAAAATAAACTATATAAAAAGAAAAGAAAAGAAAAGCACTGCTCTTTATGCCTGGGGATTAAGGGTTATAAATAAACACATAGAATCATGGAATTGCAGCTTTGACTTCATTCTAAAAGTTTTGTTATTTCATTTGGTGACATCAATTTTTTAGTATTGTGTAATTGACATTTTAATTTTATGTTGGACAAAATATTACTTATAAAGGTATTATTTCAATCTCTAACTACTTAACCCCTTTACAATATTTTCTAGAAAATGCATATTTGGTCTTAATATTTTTGCATATTTTGCTATTCTTCCCACATGGTGGTAAAGCCTGCATTATGGGGTTTTCATATACTTTCTGAATTTTGGAATTAATTGGACTTTTCTTTGTTCTTTAGTTTATAATACATTCATATGAATGTCCTATGAACAATTGTAAAAATAGATTTTTGTCAGTGGGAAGCAGAATTTTGTGTTTGTATTGTATGTGCATTTTTATCTTTAAAAATTTATATAGGCTTTATTGCCTTCTTGTCTTTCTGTCATAGAGATTTGTGCAGTAAATTATTGCGATGGTGCTTTTGTTAATTTGTAATATTAATAGTGATGACTTTTGTTTATAAGTTGATATATTTTAATTTTGCATCGAAGTCTTCAGTATTGTTATGGATTTGAATATTTATGCAATATTTATAAAGTTACAGGTTTGAAAATAAAATCCTAATTTGACTAAAATTTTAAAAGTGAAACTTAATTGTTAACATATTTATATGGAAAATAGCTAAAGAAAATTTTACTTAATTTTTGTTCTTCCAATTTTTGTATAGATTTTATATATTATATATATATATATTATTTATCTATTTATTTAGCAAGTCAAAAGTAAACTTTACCTAATGACATAACCTTAAAATATATAAAGTGAAAATAGCTCCACTAAAGAAACTAATAAATTTACCATTATAATGAGTGATTTTAACACAAGTTTCTCAATAAATAATAGATTAAGAAAATCAAATTTTAAAATTTTAAGTTGACAACTTCAGAACCAATATTAATAAGATTAATCAAATACACTATAAAACTGAATATTACATACTATTTTTGTATACACATTTATGACAATTGTCTATGCTTTGTACCACAAAAAAATTGCAACAAAAATGTACACCATTGAAACCAGTGTGTTCTAGGATCACCAAACTATTAAGCTAGAAAATAATTTTCATTAGGAGAAAAATATGCATTTTTGAAATTATAAAATATTTCTCAAAAAACAATAGCTTAAGCCGGGCTCGGTGACTCAGCCTGTAATCCCGCACCTTGGGAGGCTGAGGTGAGTGGATTGCCTGAGCCCGTGGGTTCAAGACCCACCTGGGCAACTTGGCGAGACCTCATCTCTACAATAAATCAAAAAATTAGCCGGGGTGGTAGCGCGCGCCTGTAGTTCCAGCTCCTTGGAAGGCTGAGGCGGAAGGATCGCTAGAGCCCAGCAGGTCGAGGCTGCGGTGGCCAGGAGCGGCCACTGCACTCCAGTCTGGGCAACAGAGTGAGACTCCAACTCAAAAACAAAAAACAAACAAAAAAAAACAATAGCTTAAATAAACTGATCTAAAAATCAGAAGGTGTTTAACTGTGAAATATAATTCAAATACTACATGTAAAAACATGTTAGACAAACATATAAGGAAATAGAGTATGAAAAATAAAAATTGATTGGTATAATTAACAACCTATTAAAGAAAATATAGACAATTTCAATAGAAATAGGAGAAGCATTTCTGAAATTAAACATATATGCATGATTTTTTTAAAGTTTAATAAGGATACAATAAATGAAACCATATGCTATGGGCTCAATTGTGTTTTCCTAAAATTCTTGTTGGAGTCCTAAACCCCAGTACCTTAGAATATGACTTAATTGCAAATGGGACCTTTCAAGAGGTAACTAAATTATAATGAGGCTGTTATTGAGAGAGGAAATAGAAGTTGGTTAGGCAGACAGACAAGGAGGGTCTTGAGGAGACTTAACACCTGCTGGAATGCACCCTGCACCACCCCATTATATAACTGTTGGCTGGAAATGTGTTTAGTGTGGTTAAGAACATCCTTTCAATTCAGGATGTACTGCTAAAAGGAACTTTTTGCTCCTTAAATGCAGGCACAGCAGCTTAACTAAATGTCCTAACTTAACCTTGGCTTATTATAATATCATTAACATAGCATTAGCATTGAAGTTTTACCCCCCTGAGTGGACTTTTCTGTGGTACTTAAGGGTAATATTCAAGATGGAGTAACTTTGGTCAGGGACCCACATGTGCCATAAGAATTGGGTGGCAGGAAGTAAGGGGTGGATGAGATGTAAATAAGAGAAATGCCCCCAGAAAAGATAAGATAAAAACCAAAAAACCTACTAGCACCAAGTAACTCATTTCAGGCCCCCTCTCTTCTCTGGAGAGCTTTGCTGCTTAATAAATCCCTTCTTTCAGTCATCCTTTTGGTGTCTGCATTCCTTAATGTTCTTGGCCATGGGACAAGAACCCGAGGTTGCTGGTTTAAGCTGACAGTGGAGTTCAAAACTCCTGCAACATTATATTGGGCCCTAATCCAATCTGACTGGTATCCTTATAAGATGCTATGATTTGAATGCGGTTTGTCCTGACCAACACTCACATTGAAATTTGATTCCCAATATGGCAGCATTGGGAGATAGAGACCAGTAGGAGGTATTTAAGCAATGGAGGTGGATCCCTCATAAACAGATTAACGCCCTGTTGTGGGAATGAGTGACTTCTTGCACTCTGGGCACGGAGTTAGTCGCTAGATAGCAAGTTATGATAAAAGCAATTTTGTTTGGCTTCCCAGGTGTTCTCTTGCTTTCTCTCTCTCCATGTGATCTCTTTGCAGATACAATTGTTTCACTTCTGCTTTTTGTCATGAGTTGAAGTAAAATGAGCCCTTCATCAGATAGGCTGATCTTGGATTTTCTAGCCACGAGACTCATGAGCCAAATAAATCTCTTTTCTTTATAAATTACCCTGCCTTGGACATTCTGTCATAGCAACACTAAATGGAATAAGACATAAGAAGAAATTTGGACACAAAAGGAGACACCAAAGATGTATGCTTACAAGAAAGACCGTGAGAGGACACAGCAAGAAGGCAGCTGTCTGCAAGCCAAGGATAGAGGCTTCTGCAGAAACAATCCTGTTGACACCCTGATATCAGACTTCCAGCTTCCAAAACTGTGAAAAAATAAATTTCAGTTGTTTCAGCCACCCAGTCTGTGGTATTTTGTCATGGCAGCCCTATAAAACTAACACACTATAGATTTTAAAAGATAGAACAAACATTTTACTTTATGTTGAAATGTCAAAATACTTCCTCTAGGATTAATAACAAAACAAAGACAACTGCCATCATCTCTTTTACTCAATATTTTACTCAAGTCCTAGTCAACATCATAAGGAAAAAAAAGAAACAAATGAGTAATGAAGAGACACAATGCTGACACTATTGTAGACTATGTGTTACATATATGCAAAATTCAAAATCCAAGTAAGTTACTAGAATATATTGATAAGAGATCTTATCAGGATTGTTACCTATGAAAGCAATGTACAAAAGTTTATCACATTTTATATGCCATTAACAGTTAGAAAATGTAATTTTAAAATGTCCATCAAAATATAATATATTTAGAGAAAATATTGTTAGTCATTTAAATAATTTTCAAAGAAAAGTATAAAGCTTTAATGAAAGTCACTAAAGAAGACCCTTAAAGGAAAAGACAATGCAAACAATTACAATTTTTTTCAAAGTGTAAAGAAGGAAAGAATATCTCCAAAAAATTTCTAAAAGTTAGTTTAGTATGAACACCAACATATAAAAGAGCATAAAATATAACAATGTGAAAATTCAACAAAACTTATGAATATTGGTGCAGAAATATTCATTAAGATATTAGCAAACACAATCTAATCACATTTTACTCCAATAGCACTTTCCTACCTATAATGAAAAGATGGTTAAATATTAGGTAGTCTATTAATATATGTCAAAAAATTAATAAATGAAATTTTAAAAATTATGATTATATCCGTAAGTAAAGAAGCATCACTCAATAAAATTGTGTAAGGGAATTAAAAATAAAAATTTTAAATAAAACTGGTAATTATAATAAAAGCCTAATGTTTATATACTTGTATTCTCCTAAGGAATAAGACTAGTTGGTCCATTCTCACCACATCTACCTAACATCAAAGTCAAAGTCAAAGGCATCAATTCTCCAAACTAACTAATGGAGATGGTACAATTCTAATTAAAGTCCAAAGGGCTTCCTTCCCCTGGGTGCTCAATAAGCTATTTTAAAATTTATAAGGAAGAACAAAGAGCAAGAACAACCAAAACATTCTATGGAAGAGCAAAGTGGAAGACATGTCCTTTTAAACATCAAGAAGAATTGTAAAGCTATAATTAAGATAATGTACTAAAAGTACTAGGGTAGACAAATAAAACAGAATGACAGGTAAACAGAAGATAATTGAGAGCCAAGACACAGATTCTCACCTATATGGAAGCTTCAATTGTTGCACTATGAGCATTTCTAATCAGTGGAAAAATGATTACTTAATAATGACCCTTTAATAATTATATATGTATAATATATAATTATAAATATACATTAGAAAATGGATTCTGATCTCATAACTTGCTCAAAAAAACAAAGCCATATGAGTTAAGTATATTAATATGAGAAGAAAATATGTGAAATAGAAAAGGATTTAAGATATTAAAAGGAGCTACCAGAAAAAGGGCAAAAAATGATACATTCAACCACATTAAAAATAAGAATTCTGGAAGACGTTATGTTAAGCGAAATAAACCAGGAACAGAAAGTTAAATGTTACATGTTCTCACTCATACATGGAATCTTTTTTAAAAAATGGATCTCACAGAAGTAAAAAGAGGAACAAAGTATATTACAGAATCCTAAAGGAAAAGGAGGGATAGGTAGATATTTGTAATAGGCTACAAAATTATAGCTAGATAGATTCTAGTCTTCTATACCACTGTAGCATGACTGTGGTATAATATATTATATAGCTTCAAACAGCTCAAAGGTGAATAGTGAATATTCCCAACACAAAGAAATAATACATGTTTGAGATGATGGAGATGCTAATTATTCTGACCTGAACACTGTATATTATATATATTGAAACATTACTATATATCCCATGAATATGTACAATTATTATTTGTCAACTAAAAAATAAAATTTAAAGAGAAAAAATAACTACATAATAAAAAACTATATTTGAAAAATCAAAATTCTAATCATAATTAGAAAAATTGTAAGAAAAAAATTTAAAAACCTAAGAGGAAAAATGTGTAAAACATATGAACAGGTGCTTCACAGATGATGAAATCCAAGTGGCCAGTAAATAGATGGTTAAAAAAAAGATTTAACCTCATTAGTTCTCAAGGAAATGTAAATTAAAAACACAATGAGATACAATCTATATCACTGGAAAGAAATTAAGGCAATATCATGGCAATAAATATCAGTGAGAATATGGAGAAAAGGTTATTTTCTTTTTTAAAAAAATTTATTTTAGAGTTGTAGGGTACAAGTGAGGATTTGTGATACAAGTAAGTTGCACACATTTGAGGTTTGGGCTTCTAGTGAGTTACCTCTCCCTGGTAGTGTATATAATACTCAATGGGTGGTTGTGTGCACCTTATCCCCCTTCCTTTCCTCCTTCCTTTAATAGTACCCAGCATTTGTTGTTCTTGCCTTTGTGTTCACATGCCCAATGTTTAAGACATGAGTGAGAACATGCAGTATTCAGTCTCTTGCTTCTGTGATAGTTCACTTAGAGTGGTCTCCAGCTGCATCCATGTTGTTGCAAAGGACATGATTTGTTCTTCTTTATGGCTGTATAGTATTCCATAGAGTATAAGTACCACATTTTCTCTATAGAGTTCACATTCAGTGGGCATCTGGGTTGATTCTGTGTTTTTGCTATTGCGTACAGTGCTGCAATAAACATATGCATCCAGGTATCTTTTTGGCAGAGCAATTTTTATTCCTCTGGATATAGTCCAAGAAGTGGGATTGCTGGATCATGCGGTAGCTCAATTTTTAGTTCTTTGAGAAAAGCCCATACTGCTTTCCACAAATGTTGAACTAGCTTACAATCCCACCAACAGTGTAGGAGTATTCCCTTTTATCCACAGTTTTGACAACACGTGCAGTTTCTTGATCTTTTAATGACAGCCATCCTGACTGGTGTGAGGTGGTATCTCATTGTAGTTTTGATTTGCATTTCTCGGATGATTAGTGAAGCTGAGAATTTTTTCATAAGTTTGTTGACTGCTTGTATGTCTTCCTTTGAGAAGTGTCTGTCTGTTCAAGTCCTGTGCCCATTTTTTTTTTTTTTTTGAGTTGGAGTCTCACTCCATCACCCAGGCTGGAGTGTAGTGTCACACTGCACAGCCACCTCAGCATCGACCTGCCAGCTCCGGGGAGGCTTCTGCCTCATCCTTCCAAGTAGCCGGAATTACAGGAGCGCTACCATACCCGGCTAATTTTTTATTTATTGTAGAGACGAGGTCTCATCAAGTTGCTCGGGCTAGTCTGGAACCCACGAGCTCAGGCAATCCACTCACCTTGGACTCCCAAAGTGCTGGGATTATAGGCTGAGCCACCGAGCCTGGCCACCTCTGCCCATTTTTTAATGGCATTGCTTATTGTTGTTTTTCCTGTCAGTTTGTTTGAGTTTCTTATAGATCCTGGATGTTAGGCATTTGCTGGATGCATAGCTTACACATATTTTTTCCCATTCTTTGGATTGTCTCTTTACTTTCTCCATGGTTTCTTTTGTTGTGCAAAAACTTTTTAATTCGATAAGATCCCACCTGTCAATTTTCGATTTTGCTGTATTTGCTTTTGAAGACTTTGCCATGAAGTCGTTGCCTACTCTGACGTCCAGGAGAGGACTTGCTAAGTTTTCTTCTAAGATTTCTATAGTTTGAGGTTTCGCATTTAAGTCCTCTATCCATTTTGAGTTTCGTTTTGTATATGGTTATAAATAGTTCAGTTTTATTTTTATGCAGATGGTTATGTTAGCCAATTTTCCCAGCACTATTTGCTAAATATGGTTTCCTTTCCCATTGTTTATATTTATCAGCTTTGTCAAGCATAAGTTGGTTAAATGTCTGTGGCTTTATTTTCAGATTTTCTGTCCTGTTCCCTTGTTCTTTGTGTCTGTTTTTGTACTAGTACCATGCTGTCTTGATTATTGTAGCCTTACAGTAAAGTTTGAAGTCTGGAAGTGTGATGCTCATGCTTTATACATTTTGCTGAGAATTACTTTAGCTATTTAAGCTATTTTTTTCTTCCATATGAATTTCTATATTGTCTTTTCTAGATGTTTGTAAAATAATGCTGGTAGTTTGATAGGAATTGTGTTGAATCTGTAGATTGCCTTGGATAGAACGGACATCCTGACAATATTGATTCTTCCAATCTATGAGTATGGGGTGCTCTTCCATTTGTGTCATCCTTGACTTCTCATTGTAAAGATCTTTCACCTCTTTGGTTAGATGAATGCCAAGGTTGTGTGTGTGTGTGCATGTGTGTGTGTGTCTAATGTGAATTGGATTGTGTTTCTTGAATTTGTTTCTCAGCCTGCTTGTTGTTGGTATATAGAAATATAACTTTTTTCTCATTGATTTTATATCCTGAGACTTTACCAAAGTCGTTTATCAGTGCAAGGTGGTTTTTGACAGACTCTCTAGGGTTTTCTAGATATAGAATCTTATCACATGCAAAGAGGAATAATTTAACTTCTATTCTGATTTGAATATTCCTAATTTATTTTCTCCTGCCTGATTGCTCTGGCCGGGACTTTCAGTCTTAATTTAAATCAGAGAGATGAGAGTATGCATCCTTGTCTTATTCCAGTTCTTAGGGGGAATGCTTCTGGCTTATGCTTATTTACTTTGATATTGGCTATAGATTTGTCATAGATGGCTCTTATTATTTTGAGGAATGTTTATTTGATGCCTAGATGTTTGGGGGTTTTTATCAAGAAGGAATGTTTAATTTTATCAAATGCTTTTTCTGCACCTAATGAGATGATCATGTGGTTTTTGGTTTTACATCTGTTTATGTGATGGATTGTTTATTGATTTGTGTATGTTGAACCAGCCTTGAATCCCAAGAATGAAGCCAACCTAGTCATGATAGATGGTCCTTGAAATGTGCAAACCACTTTGCTGGAGTTTATTGAGAATTTTGTCATTTTTGTCATCTATGTTCATCAGGGAAATCAGCCTGTAGTTTCTTTTCTTTTCTTTTCTTTTTTTGAGTTGGAGTCTCACTCCATCATCCAGACTGGAGTGCAGTGGCATGCTCACGGCCACCCTGTTGTTGACCTACTGGGCTCCAGGGATCCTTCCACCTCAGCCTTCCTAGTAACCGGAACTACAGGCATGCACTACCACATCCTGCTGATTTTTTTTTTTTAATTGTAGAGACAAGGACTCACCAAATTGTCCAGGCTGGTCTTGAACCCACGAGCTCAGGCAATCCACTTACCTCGACCTCCCAAAGTGCTGGGATTACAGGCTGAGCCACCAAGCCTGGCCTAGTTTCTTTTCTTATTGTGTCTTTGCCATTTGGGGATATCAGAATAATATTGGCTTCATAGAATGATCTAGGGGGAAATTCCTTCCGTCTCTATTGCTTGGAATATTTTCAATAGCATTGGTATCAACTCTTACAGAATTCAGCTGAGAAACCATATGGCCCAGGTATTTTTTATGGCAAGGAGATTTCTTATTACTGAGTCAATTTCCAGAATTGTTATTGGTCTGCTTAAGGTTTTGATTTCTTCCAATTTCAATTTTCAGAGTTCATATGAAAACAGGTATTCCTCAATTTCCTCCAGACTTGTTAGCTTGTTAGTTTACTCACATACAAATGTTTGTAACAATCTCTGATAATCACTGTATTTCCTCAAGAGCAGTTGTAATATTGCCTTTTTCATTTCTAATTGTGTGTATTCAAATTCTCTCTCTCTCTCTCTCTCTTAACCTGGGCAGGGGTATGCCAATTGTATTTATCCTTTCAAATAACCTTTTTTTCCCTCATTGATCCTTCATATGATTTCTTTAGTCACTATTTTATTCAGCTGTGACTTTATTTTAATTACCATTTTCCTACTTATTCTGGGATTGGATTGTTCTTATCTTTCTAGCTCCTTTAGCTGTGATGTTAGATTGTTTACTTGAGATCTCTCTGTTTTCTTTATATGTGCATGCAATGTTATAAAATTCCTTCTCAGCACCACTTTCATGGTATCCCAGAGGTTTTGGAGTATTGTGATTCATTTTCATTTGATTCTAAGAATCTTTTTATTTCTGTCTTGATTTCTGTGCTTACCCAAAAGTCATGTTGTCTAATTTCCAAGTATTTATATGTTTTAAGGGTTCCTGCTGATGATAACATTTATTTTTATTCCACTATGGTCTGAGACAATGCTTGGTATGATTTTGACCTCTTGAAACTTTTTTCACACTTGACTTATGTCCAAGTAGGTGGTCAATCTTGGTGTATGTTTCATGTGCTAATAAGAAGAATATATACTCTGTAGTTGTTTGGTGAAGTGTTCTGTAGATATTTATTAGGTAAAATTGGTAAAATGTCAAGTTAATGCTCCAGGTTTCCTTGTTAATGTTCTCTCTTAGTTTAATTAGCAATTGTGTTATAAATCTGGATGCTCCTATGTTGGGTGCCTTATATTCAAGATGAGTATTTCTTGCTGGTGGACTGAGCCTGTTATCATTATGTGGTGTCTTTTAAACCTTTTTTTTTTTTTTGGAGTTGGAGTTGGAGTCTCACTCTGTCACTCAGGCTGGAGGACTCTGGCACGCTCCCAGCCACTGCAGCCTCGACCTGCTGGGTTCAGGCAATCCTTCCGCCTCAGCCTTCCAAGCAGCTTGAACTACAGACATACGCCACTATGCTGCACTAATTTTTTGATTTATTGTAGAGACGAGGTCTCGCCAAGTTGTCCAGGCTGGTCTCACCGAGGGCTCAGGCAATCCTTTCACCTCGGCCTCCCAAAGTGCTGGGATTATAGGTGTGAGCCATCATGCCCAGCAGAATCTTTTCTTTTCTTTTTCTTTGAGTTAGAGTCTCACTCTGTTGCCCAGGTTGGAGTGCAGTGGCACACTGCTCTTGGCCATTGCAGCCTTGACCTGCTGGGCTCAAGTGATCCTTCTGCCTCAGTCTTTCAAGTAGCTAAAACTACAGGCACATGACACCATGCTCAGCTAATTTTTGATTTATTGTAGAGATGAGGTCTTGCCAAGTTGCCCAGGCTGGTCTTGAGCCCATGGGCTCAGGCAATCCTCTCACCTCAGTCTTCCAAATTGCTGAGATTATAGGCGTGAACCATGGTGTCTGGCATCTTTTAAGCTTTTATTGGTTTGAAGTCTGCATTGTCTGTTATAAGAATAGCTACTTCTGCTCTTTTTGTTTTACATTTTCCTGGGAGATCTTTCTCCAGCCCTTTACCTTGAGCTTGTGGCATTTGCAGTGAGATAGATTTCTTCACAGCAGCAGGACAGATTATGCTTCTTTATCCAATTTGTCACACTGTGCCTTTGAGTGGCATGTTCAGTGTGTTCATGTTTAAGTTAATTATTGATATGTGGGGATTTGCTACTGTCATATTGCTATTAAAAGACTGCTTTACTTTTTAGATTTGGTGGCTAATTTGCATGTTCTGCAAATTCTATGCTTGTCTATGCATTTGCAATGGATGGAACTGTCGTTTCATTTCTGCACTTAGAATCTTCTTAAGCCTCTCCTGGAGGGCTGATGTGGAGGTGGCACATTCTCTTAAGGATTGGATGTCTGGAAATATTTTGATGATTCTTCACTAATGAACTTTACCTTGGCAGGGTGGGAAATTCTTGGCTAAAATTGCTCTTCTTTAAGAATATTTTTTTTAAATGGGCCCCGGTTCCTTCTGGCTTGTAAGTTTTCTGCTGAGAAGTCGGCTGCAATTCTGATGGGTCTTCCTTGACAGGTGGTCTGTCCTTTCTGTCTAACTGCCTTTAGGATTTTTTTTTCATACTCACCTTGGTGAGATAGATAACTATGTATCTTGAGGATGGTCTTCTCATGTAATACTTCACAGGACTCGCTTTGTCTGCCTGGCTGCCTTTCTGGTAAGTTAGGAAAATTTTTATTGGATGACATCTTAGCCATAGATTTGGTCTCTTTGTGTAATCCTAATCTCTTGTAGACTTTGCTCATTTGCTCATAGATTTGGTCTCTTTGTATAATCCCAATCTCTTGTAGACTTCGCTCATTTTACCTAAGTCTTTTTCCTTGTTTTTGTTGGACTGAGTTAGTTCAATAGTTCAATCCTTAAGCTCTGAGATTCTTTCTTCTGCCTTGTTAATTTTGTTGTTAAGACTTGCTATTTTCTTTTAAAATTCCAGGAGACAATACTACATTTACAAAAGCTCAGTTTGGTTCCTTCTTCTAATGGCTCAGCTTTCAATTCCTGCGCTGTTTTTATGATCTGGATAATTTGTGTATCCACTTTCTTGTGGATCTGTCTTTGTCATCCATAGTCTGAATTGTCTGTCTTTCATCAGACATGGGTCATTCTAGGTGGGTTCCATTACTTGGGATCTGGGAAGCCCTTTGTGGGTATTGACTCCTAACATTTGGGAACTGCCAGTGTTTTTTCACTGATTCTTCCTCAATGAGAACAGACTTTTCTCTTTTTACTTTTGTTTTGTTATTTTTTTTCTACTTTGGGGGTGGCAGTTTAAATTGTTTTCTTTTGGTTTTGTTTGTTTGCTGGGTTTTCTTTGCCTGACCTGCCTCCTCTGGTCTGCCTGTGGAGAGGGTACACAGAAGGGTGGTGAACTAGGGGAAAACTATTTGGAACTACTTCACCAGTATAGTCTTTCATGAGCCCGTAGGACCCTGTGGCTCTACTCAACTCAGGTGCTCTTGAGGGTGTGGAGTGACTTTCTCCCACATGTGTGGAACTGTCCTCTCACTCAAGAGTAGAAAGGATGCAGTGGGGGGAGTTGTTATTTCTCCATTGGTATCCAGGTGGGCAGAGTTGCTACCACTGCCCTGCCCCACTGTGCAGAGGAATCAACCCCTTAGATCCCCTACTGTTCCATGGGAGGGGCTATAGCAACAATGTTGGCTACCTGAGGGCAAGCTGGAAAGGCACAAATTGTATAGCACTTACAAAAAAAACTATTAGCATTTTCTTATTTACATAAATATATCCTACAATACAATTATACTACTAGCTATATATACTATTACAATTCTTAAAAATAATGCATCAAAAGACCCTTACAAGAATGTTCAAAGAAATATAAAAGATTGAAATCACTCAAATATCCATAAAAGCAATATGGATTAGTAAATGTTGTATATATAAAAATGAATGAACTACAGCTCTACACATCAATACATATGATATTTATTTATTTTAGCAATAGGGTATCACTTTGTTACCCATGCCAGAGCATGAGATAAAATCATAGCTCACTGTAACCTTGCTTGGGCTCAAGGGTCATTCTGCCACAGACTCCAGAGTAGTTAATACTGGTGGTACATATCACTGCATATGGCTTTTTTTTTTTGAGAGATGATGTCTCATTATGTTGCCCAGGCTGCACTCAAACTCCTGGCCTCAAGCAATTCTCTTGCCTTGTCCTCACAAAGTGCTGGGATTACAGGCCACTACCACTAAGCACAGCTAAAATGAAATGCATGCCCAAGACATCTTAATCAGTTAAATTAAAGATAAAATAAGACATATAAATGTTGGATGAAAAGGCAAAATTATTATTAAAAGATTATAATGTTTTATCTAGAAAACACAAGAAGAATTAAATAGATGTATATGAAAATTTTATAAATTACTAAATTCATACAAATTGTATCTTAATAAACAGACAGAAAACAATATATTAGATAATGTAATAAAATAAAGTTCTCATTTGCAATAACAATTTAAAAAGTTATTTAGGAATAATTTTGACAAGATATGAATAAAACATTAAGATTGTGGAGTGGCACATAAAAGAAAAACAGAATAAACAGAATTATATGTTTCATCTTATATGTAACAGTCCAATATTTTCAAGATTTCTGTTATATCTTAACTGAACCTAAAAAGTTTTTTACTGTGTGATGTGGTTTAAATAGAATATGCAAGCTATCCTATATTGGCAGAAAGCAGATCAGCTGTTGCTTGAGAGTAGAAGAGGGGCAGAAAGGAAGGGATTCTAGGATACTTTGGGGGTGATGGATATGTTTATTATTTTTATTATGGTGATAGTTTCACAGTAACATATATTTGTTAAAACTTACCAAATCATATACTTTATTATATGTCAGTTAAACCCCCATGACAAACTACTTTTGTGATGGTCAGCTTTACGTGTCAACTTGTTAGGTTATAGTGTCCAATTCTTCAATCAAACACTAATCTAAGTGCTGCTATGAAATTGTTTTGTATATGTAAACAAAATCCACAATCAGTTGGAAGATCATCCTATATAATATGAGTGGGTCTGATTCAATCAGTTGAAAGGCACTAAGAACAGAAATGAGGCTTTCCTGATAGAAGACGAAATTCCATCTGTGGACAACAGCTTTAGTTACTGCCCAAGAATTCCAACTTGCCAGCCTGCCCCCACTATCACTAAGCCAACTCCCTGCAATAATTATCTTAGTATATACATACCTATCCTATTAATTCTTTTCCACTTATTGAACCCTAAATGATTCGTCTTTGATTAAAAACACACACGCACACACACACATGCACGCTAAAGTTTGGCCAATAGACAAATCTTGGAATCTTTGAGATCCAGAAACACTAACTCAACATTCCACCTCACCCACCCTTTCATCTTGTTCTTCTTGATGCTTCCTGATTCTCCCAGGGGAGCAGAGGCTAAGAGAAAGAACAGGATACAGTGATAGCCATGATGCTGGAAGTTGTGAGAGGGAAGAACAGGGGGTAGCCTGGACTAAACTCACATAGTACAACATAAGGTACTGGCACAAGTATAGAGAAATGGGACAGTGGAGCAGAGTAGGCTGAAATGCTTGTGGATTTATTATACAAGAAAGCACATCTAAAATAAGTAGTGGAAAAATAGTAGTCATATAGTTAACAGTAGAGTAGTAGTGATACAGTAAATAGTAGAAATAAAAGTATTAAATGTTAGGTCGGTACAATTGTCTGCTCATTTGTTTCAAAATATAATATCCCTTCATTGTTTCTTTCCCAAAATAAAATTCAGCTAAAACCACCACTCAAAGCAAGAAAGAACTGTAGCAGTACTGGGATTTGAAAATAGACATTTTTTTTAAATAATGGGAAAGGGAAAGCCCTACCAAAACCAGACACAAAATCTAGAAGTTGTACCTGAGAAATGAATGCCATTTTGTTATGTAAAAGCAAAAAAAAAAAACTTTTGTGAGGATTAAAAGAAAACTCAAGCCAAAGTAAAAAGGCAAACAACAAACTTAGATAAAGCTATGCTATCTTTATAATAAAGTTACTCATTACCAAGAATGCTTATAAATCAACAAGAAAAGAAAAACCATTCAAAACATGAGCAGGGCACATACACAACAAGTTTGCAAAGAAAAAGAAATACAATGGCCTACGAACATTTTAAAAGATATTCAACTTGTAATTTAAAGTGTTTACCTGCTGTGGCAGAAGAGAAACAAGGCAAAGTAAGGCAATATTACTAATGGGCTACAACTAGACAGTGTCTGGGTTCTTCTATTTATGGCCACAGTTACCATTGCGGGACTATCCTATATATATAGCTCTTTCTAGGTTCCATAATTACCACCCTTTCTTGCCCTGTTGAGCCTCCCACTCTTAATAAACATCTGGTACTTTTCCCCCTTAAACCTGGATACATGCATTCTCTTCAATTATCTTTTTGAATAAGCCTGTTTCTTTGCTAGAACCCTAATAGATACTTCCCAGCCCTACCCAATAGAAATATTGTATGAATGACAAAAACAAGTCATATGTATGATTTTAAATTTTATACTGGTCATATTTAAAAGATAAAAAAGAAGAATGTGAAATTAATTTTAACAATCTATTTTATATTTTATTTAACCCAATATATCCCAAATATTATCATCTCAGCATACAATCAACATTAAAATTATTAATTAGACAGTTTACTTTGTTTTTATTAAATCCAGTCTGTATTTTATACATAGCATCACTCAATTCAGACTCACCATATTTCAAATGTTCAATAGCTACAAGGGCTATTGAATTAGTGGTTAGTAGCTACCACATTGGACAGGGCAGAAGCAGATTTTCAAGAATATCAGTATAAAACTAAGCAAATCTCCTCCATTACTATGGCTATGTCTCTTTTGCTTTTTCTAATGTTGGCCATATTATCCTTCTTGTTCTCAATTGAGTTTTATCTGTATTTAGTTCCATTTTTTGATTATTTTCTTTGTATAGCTGGTGTCACTTTTAAAACATTTTTTAATCAAACTGCCAAAGTTTTATTTTTGATTCTTTCCAAAATAATAGATTTTAGCTTTATTGATTCATTTCAAGAGGTTTTTGTTCTGTATGTTTTGCTTCATTGATTTGGTACATTTATATTTGTCAACTTTCTCCTCCTATTCTTTTTAGATTTGCCTTTTTGTTCTTTACTGGGTTCTTTGGGCAGTTTTCCACTTTTACAATTTTCTAAAGCATGCATTAAGTATTCTGAGCATGGTCTCTGTGCATTTGCTATTGGCACTTGGTAGGCCCTTTTAATCTGAATAACTGAGTCTTCCTTGGACTTAGCAAAAAATCTTCTCCTCCTGTTCCTGCTTCTCTCTCTCCTCCTTTTCTTTCCTTTCTCCTCTTTCTTTTCCTCCTGTCTCCCTTCTTTCCTCATCATGCTTTTTATTTCCAACTTTTCTCCTTCCACATATCTTTTTTCATAGACACTAGAGCTTCTGAATTTGATCTCGAAGTGTTTTAGTATTTGTCTCATATTTGTCTTGTTGCTTGGCTCTATATTCTTATATAGTATTTCTTAAACTTCAGTAATAAGAATTCTCCTTCCAAGAAAAAAGAATCTTGTGTAATAAAAATTCTCATTTTAAAGTAAAAAAAGAAGAAGCAAAACTTGAGTAATAAATATTCCTCTTCTAAAGTTAAAAAAAGTACTTAAAATAAGTATTTCCTTCTTTAGGTAAAAAAAAAAAAAGTACTCCTAGTACACCAAAAAGCATATCCAGAACCATATCTGTTTTCAGGTCAATAAATTAATTTTTCATCTACCCATTTAGGCTTTCCAGTAAGTTATTTGTTTGTTGTTGTTGTTGTTTGTTAGTTTGACTGTAATGTCTGTGGACATTAATCATCTTCATGGTAGCCTATTTTGACTTGACTAATGGAAGCTGTATCTTCTTAATTTACTCTGAAGATTGCATTGGAAATGTTTGTTAGGTTCTGTTAACTAGTGGTCTCACTGATTTTTCATATTGAGGAATTTTGAAAAACAATTTTAAAAAGGAAGATTGAATACAAAACAAGATCATAGACGGGTGGCTTCAGGAACAAGCAAAGAGGAAAAAGTCTTAGTGCCTTCAGTATGGTTTTTGTATTGTTCTCTCTTGACCACATAAGCAGCCTTGAACTTCCTGACATTCAACATAAAAATAAGCCCCAAACAATGCAAAATATAGATAAAAATTAAAGAGATCAAATACAACAAAATAATAAAAGAGTGGAAGATTAAGAAGAAACAAAATTATAGGTGGGCATGGTGGCTCATGCCTATAAATCTCAGCATTTTGAGACGCTGAGGCAAGAGAATTGCTTGATCCAGGAATTCCAGACCAGCCTGGGCAACATAGCAAGAACTTGTCTCTACAAAAAAAAAAAAGAAGAAGATGTTTTAATTAGCCAGATGTAGTGGTCCCAGCTAATCGGCAAGCAGGCTAAGGTGGGAGGTTTGTTTGGGCCCAAGAGTTTGAGGCTGCAGTGAGCCATGATCATGCTGCTGCACTCCAGTCCAGATGACAGAGAGAGACCCCAACTCAAAATTTTAAAAAATAAGAAACAAAATTATAAATTTAAAATAAAATATTAAGTAAAATAATTAAAATACAATTTTAGCATTAAAAATCTATGTACGTGATATTGAAAATAATATAAATTAAAATATAGAAAAAAGGACAAAATGAAAATCAGGTAAAATATTTAGCATGAAATAAAATATTAAAAATTGGTACCAGAATATTAGGTAAGGAATATAGAATTAAAATTTGAAATAAAAAAATTTAAATTTTAAGAATTAAAATGTAGGTGTGGCAGGCATTCCTAAGACCAACTTTAAGCTAGATGATTTACTAGAAGGACTAACAAAACTCCGAGAGTTGTGGTTTATTATAGTAAAAGGAAGTATTAAAGTCAGTGGGGGGAAAAAAGATACATGAAGAAAAGTCCAGCAGAAACTAAGTACAAGCTTCAGGTTGGCCTCTCCCAGTAAAGTCATATGAATGTGCTTACTTCTGCCAGTAGGACATGTGAAAAGGTGTGCCAATGAGGCGAGCTCACTCAAACCTGGAGTCTAGAGTTTTTATTGGAGTTCAGCATGCAGCATCTGTTTGACTAACTTTAGCTACTCAGTGAGTACCAAGATCTCAGGTTTACAAAAATAGGCATTCATCATAAATCACGTTGTTAACACTCATATCACATGGCACAACACTATTCTTAGCAGGCTGACTATCCCAAGGGCTCAGAACAATTTCCTCCAGGAGGCAGCCAAGGGCCAGTCCTGAAAACAGATCTTTCTTGCGAATGTGCAGGGTTTGAACAACCCATTTCTGCAAGATTAACTCGTTCCCACTGGGTAGGGTAGAAAAACACAAGAAAAGGAACATGAAACAGAAAGGCTAAAAGTTCCAGAGCCAGAAAAAGAAAGAATTGAATAAGTGTAAAGAAAAAACTCAACAGACATTTCAGTAATTAAAGCTATTAAACAAACGCCAAGATTCTAAATTGAAGAAATAATACAGGGAAGCAAAAGAAGGAAAAGAAGTGAGGAAAATTAGTTGCAGGAAACAAACAGAAGGCCTCCGGCCGAGAGGTTTGTATTGGAGAAGAGAGGTTCAGGGACACTCTCTTATTTGTATCTCTCTCCCAGCTTCACATACCTAGAAATGTCCTTAGATCTTCTAGTGCCTGTAAAGCCAGGCTCCACACTACCAGAGAAGCCACCCTACTTCAGAGGACTCAGCCAGCAATCAACAGCTGAGGGCCCAAGATTTCATACTCCCAGGTGCCCACTTTCTACAAGGAAGGTTGCTGGCTTCTGTCATGCTTGCAAATTATGTAGCACATCCATGCAGGCATCTCAAATTGAAGGTGTACACTTTGCTGCTTCACTAATTAACTGGGTTACATCTTAGACATTTTCTCATTGTGCTTCACCTGTTCTGTGAGTTCAGCCTCTCTCCACCCCCATGTATCTACATGTTGCAGGAACTCAGAGATTGTTCACTCAGGGCAACAAAAGGCCTAATGAACATCATGTCATGGCAGATAGGAAATGTCGGAAAACATTCTAGAATTTGGACAAATAAGGAAGAGAAAAAGAGTGGCACAGGCTTTTGAGAGCATGTTATGCTTCATTGTAAAGTGAAAAATGCATTTGCTGAAAGCAAACTGCCTCCATTTAGGAAAAGCTATCAGGTCTCCAAGTCCAATTAGAGGGGGAAAAAAAATCAATAGTGATTCACTTCCTTGTTAGGGGAATTGATTTTCCTGATAAAGTTCACAATATTCTTAGAGCTTGTCTTCATCATTTTCTGGCAAAATGGCATAGCTCCAACTCTCCCAAATCATACAGTTAAATTGAGATGAGTTGTTTAGCAATACAGGGAGTTATAAATTGATCTCATCAAAGAGGACAATGCATCCCTCAGACAGAAAATGAGCAAAAATACCAGCCAGTCATTCAGCTCTTGCCAAATAGTCAGATGTTTATTTTATCTCTCTAAAAAATCTAGGTAAGGATCAGTATCTTTCAGTTTTCATTCAGACCTTAATATCAGAATGAATATTTTGTTTCATTTTTCTTGTTATCGGTAAATAAAACAGTGTGTGTGGGCTTAGAAGACCTAAGTCCGCACTCCTGCTCCCTCTCTCTCTTGCTGACTACATGACCTTGAGAAAATCTTTTCACTTCCCTGAATTGTTTCTTCCTCTTTGAAAAGAGATTGGATTTGCCTTTTTGTGTGTTTGATGTATAAGGGGCTATAAAACAATGATATATACTTCAACAGTTACTTATAATGAAGCAATTATACGTGGCAGACACTAGTCCAAGTGCATCAACTCATTTAATCCTCACAACCACCCAATAAAAAACCTGTCATTATTATTCTAGCTTATAGATGAAGATACAAGGACTTAGAGAGTTTTAGATACCTTGTCCAATCATAACTCTTATCCAAGACTATGTGAAACATAAGCTATTGACCACCATACTCTTAGAACTGTCCCTTAAACTACCTTCTAGTTCTAAACAGCAATAACTTCAATGCATATGTGACTCATCTTTTGACTATAATTAGCTTTTGTTTTCTTCCTGACTAACACCTCAGCAAATAAACTACTAACCTCCCCTGTTCTTTCTGCTAAAATGTCTTGATCTAGCTAGAAAATCAGGACTATCATTATGTTAAATCAATTACAGGGTTTTTGGAGTTTTCTTTCTCTGAGTAAAGAATTTAAAGATCTTTTCTTGGTCAAACAATGGCAGTCATAATAAATATCAACAAAAGGTTGATTAATATTAACAGAAGGTTGGTATGATGGTTAATTTTATATATCGATTTGAGTAGACTAAGGAATAACCAGATTGTTAGTAAAGCATTATTTTTAAGTGTCCCTGTGAGAGTGTTTTCAGAAAAGATTAGTATCAGTATATTAAGATCTTCCTTCACAATTTTGGGCAGACATCATTCAATCCATCAAGGACCTGAATAGGACAAAAAGGCAGAGGAAGGGTCTCTCCTCCTCTCTTCTCTTCTCTTCTTCTTTTCTCCTCTCTTCTTCTTTTCTCTTCTCTTCTTTTCTCTTTCTCTCTCTCCAGCATCCATCTTCTCCTACCCTTGAACATCAGAACTTCTGGTTCTTGGATCTTTGGACTCTGGGATTTAACACCAGTACCAGCTAATATATTCTGTTGACTCTGCTTCTCCATAGAACCATGATGAATACAGTTGGTGTCTCCAGATGGGGCAGATGAATGACATGAGTAATGCCAGTCCTCTGTTCCATTACCTGTGGTAGATAGCCTTGAAGACATTTAAAGGATCCCACTCTAACAGCCACCATTAAGGGTACCTGATCCTAAACCAGAGGAAGTAAGGACCAGTGGGAGTCTTAAACTTAACCTGCAGGTAGATCACCTTAATGCCTACCGGACTTGTACCCCACATCTTTTTTTTTTTGAGTTGTGGTATCGCTCTGTCGCCCAGGCTGGAGTGCAATGGCATACTCATGGCCACCCCAGCATCGACCCACTGGGCTCAGGCAATCTTTCTGCCTCAGCCTTCCAAGTAGCCAGAATTACAGGCATGCGCTACCACGCCCGACTAATTTTTTATTTATTGTAGAGACAAGGTCTCGCCAAGTTGCCCGGGCCGGTTTAGGCAATCCACTCGCCTCAGCCTCCCAAAATGCTGGGATTATAGGCTGAGCCACTGAGCCCGGCCTCCCCACATCTTTAAAATAAAATAAAGGAAAAAAGCCACCATCCTTGCCTGGAGTAGGCACAAGAAAATCAACTCATTCCAGCAAACTCAATGGCATAGTGGGCAGCAAGGTGGAATAAAGAGAGAGACAAAGAAGGAACTGGCAAGCAATATGGGGAGTGGGCAGCTGCAATCCTACAAGGGAGAAGTGGTAACATCAACATTATGTCTGAAATGGCAAGAAGAAGACAGCAGGGCCTTTGTCTCATCCATTACTGCATACCCAATACCTACTACAGTGCCTAGGGCATGATAATGCCTCAATGAGCATGTGTAACATGGATATCTACTTGATCCAGTGGATGGCAATGGGATGCAATCCTAGGCAGAGACAGGAAACTGCCAGTTCCAAATTAGATTGTTTTAAGAGCTGCTATGGATTCTGGCTTCTCCTAGGACTTTGATTCCAACTGAAACTCTGAGTCAACATTGCAGAGTACTTTGTACAGCCTGGAGTCATGCTGGGTGCATACTCAGAGGGCCTGAGAAGGAATGAGGGCAGAGGAAACAGCAGTTACTGGAAATCAAGTACTGGTCAACTTCTAATAATTCACAACTCGCAGATAAAAATACTGCCCTAGTTGTAATCAAATTATTATTTTATGGAATTGAATTTTGCTTTAAATCACTCTGTTCTCAGATGGGATTTTAAATCTCTTTCTTGAAAGGAAATGTTATTGTTGGATACCCTAACAGGAGAGCTCAGGTCCTTCGTGGTTCCCTCCATTAATTGCAGATTATTACAAGTTCCTGTGTAGGCCAATATTTTTCAAAGCCTATCTAGAGACCACTGGCCTAGAAAATACTCTATGAGGAAAAAAAAAATTTCTAGGGCCAAATAAATTGGGAAACACTGAATCCTATATTCTTCTCTTAGCAATTTACTTTTCACATTAGCTTATGAAAGGTTCAGTTGAGTCCTGAAGCAATGACACCAGTTTATCCCAGCATTTTTCAAATAGTTTGTTTGTGGAACTTTTTTTTTTTTCATGTAATACGTAGCAACAGCTCAAAGTATAAAGGAGAGAATACTGGACTAAGAATCAGATAACATTTGAGTTTGAGTCCTAAACACAATTTACTAAATGTGTTACCGGCAAGCCACTTAAACTTTATAAGCTTCGGTTTTCACTTTTAAGTTAGTGAAACACCTACCTTAGCAAAGCCTTGTGTGAATTAAATAAGATCTCAGATGGAAAAGATTTTTTTAAAATAAATGATGAAATAGTATGCAAATGCTAGGTTTTATTATTATTAATTTAGTTCTCTTCATATGGAATATGAGAAATGATTTTCTGACTGCAGGCTACACTTGGCACTCCATCATTCATAAAAATTTTTTAAAAGACAAGACCCACTCCTTTTTTTCCCTACAATTTAGCTCACTTCAAAACACTATTCAAACAGCAAAATAGTTGAAACCCATTAAAGACTTTTTTCCTTTAGTTTCATATGACATAAATCTTGATTCATTCTTGCTATTTTAAATAATCGCCCTGAAAACTAATTCTATAAATCCCACAAGTGTTATTTGAGACTAGGATTTGAATTAAACACATGCATAAACCTGCTTTTGTTTCTACAAATTGATATACACACGTACCTGCATGTGGTAAATTGTGTTCTAGCAGTTCAGCATGTCTCATCTTTTTAACTTGTTTCTTCATTATTTGTTTTTTTTCCTACAGCTGCTATGTTTTGTAGTTCTTATAAATATTTTAAAATACTCACATTTTACTACTGTGTAATGCATTAAGAATGAAAATTCAGCAAAAGAAAAATCTTTCTCTAGCTTCAAAGAGTTTCATGTTCAAAGTAACATCAAGTATTCTCTTCTGTGTTTGTGTATGTGTATGCATGTGTGCATCAGGAAACTACAGCCCAGTGACCAGATCTTGACCTTTTGTTTTTGTACAGCCTTTGAGATAAGAATAGGCTTTACATTTTTTAAATGGTTGCAGGGAGAGGGGAAGGGAATATTTCATGACAAGTAAAAATTTTATTAAATTCAAATTTCAGTGTCCTTAATTTTCACTGGAATACAGCCACACCTATTTGTGTACATCTTGTCCAGGGCTGCTTTTATGCTACAACAGCAGGGTTGAATAGGTGTAACAGAAACCATATGGCTTGCAAAGTATACTTACTATCTTGCCCTTTACAAAAAACGTTTGTCAACCTCTGTTTTATGCTCATGTTTTACAGAGTGTGTTTTGGTTGAGAAAATAGTTACTTGACTCCACAGCAGACATCTGGGGACAGATTTTTAAGAGTAAGCTTAGTTAGCCTTTTAATTTTTCTTATAATAGAAGGCAATATGTTTAGGAGATATCTCAAGACTTTGGGCCTGGGAGTAAAACTTATCTCTAGTTTTATTAGCTGTCTATCCTTGGATAACTCATTTGAACATCCTTATTCTCAGTTTCCCTGTCTGTAAAATCAGACTCATATGAATTTCGCCCAGTGTCAACCTCAAAGCAGTCTTCTGATAAATGTCAGTTTCCTCCCTCAGTGTTTCAGCAAGGAGCACAGGGAATGCATTACAAATGGACTTCGGGAATTCATTTTACAGTCTTAACTGCAAAACAATTGAAAAGTAAAGAGCACAGAAGCCCCCAGCCTGCTTCCGGCGGCTGATTCACAGCACTTCTCAGATCTAGCTGACTGGGAGCTAATACATTTCAGACAGATCATTTGGTTTAGCCTTTCCTTCTCGTACACAATTATCTAGCTGTGTGTGCTTCTTACTCAAAATGTGCTTAAATGCTAGACTTCCAACCAGCACCCACCAACAGCCCCACTCAGGGGAAGAACCCTGGAGAACACTGACATGGAAGTGCAAGGTTGGGCACAGCAGGAAAGTTTGCCTTCTAACTGCTTGAACAAGTCAAATGATGAGATGAGCACCCTGCCGCTATTCCAACTTGCCCAGCTCTGAAAATGCAGTGAACACAAGCCGGCAGGTTTTGCCTGGTCACTCAGCTCAAATGCTCTTATGCCTTAACCAGTCACAGTATTCATGGTTGTATTCCTGCAGGACCCAAAATTCATGTGAAATGAATGCTTGCAGTGCCTGCCCAGACCCTCTTTGTCAGACTGATGTACCCATCTCCTGACTTCTGTGAGTGATGACTACTGCTACAGGCCCAGGTGTCCCTGTTTAGGAGAACTGCCCTTGACCAAAATCTATGGTTACATGTCCTACTCTCTTTGCCCAGGAGCAGCCCAGAGCCAGGAATTTATACGTGGCAAAGGTGTATAAACTCTTGCTGCCAAATGGACTTTAGCAATGCATTTGTCTCAAAACAGGACAACTCTGCATTGTTCCTGGTGTTCCAGAGCCTCCTTTCATTGCCCCTAGCAGGTCAAACAAAGGCTAGATTTTTTTGCGCCACCACATCCTTGCTCAGCTCCTCTTCTTTCCAATCTCTTGTCTTTAATCTCTTCTTCATAATTTTTTGAACTGAAAAGCACTTCCTTATTAAATCATAAATCCTTGTTTCAAACTTGGCTTTTAAGAAGTACAACCTAAGACAACCTGAGTTGTTCAAACAGCACAGGCCTGTATCAGGTCTGAAAGGGACATGATGCTTCCCTGAGTCAGATTAAACAGTTATCCCAGTGGAGATAATGGTATAACCAACCCAACTGACAGAGAGACCCAAGAGAGGAACTTGTGAGCAGGTAGTGAGCCCATGGCCACAGGGGAACTGGCTACACAGCTTGATGAATCCATGCCATGGGGAATGGGGCTTGTCAGTACTAGTGTCCAGCACTGAAACTGCTGGAAGTGGCTCCACCTGCTACCTGAGCAAGATGAAGTTGCTCAGAGGGATGCTTCTCTCAACTGTCAGTATACATTTCAGAATACAATTGATTGATTATCAGACCAGATTTGCACATACAGGAGGGTAAGGGGGAAAAAGAGAGAGAGAGAGCCTGGAAGGAAGCAATTCAAAGGTTATTCTTTGTGATTATATTCTTGGAGTTAACTCCTAAAGGGAATGATAATAACTTAATAGCCCACATAAAGGAATACGTGGCCCTTTTGCAGGGTTAAGCCAGGATGAGGGTCAGGATGGCAGGAAATGTAGAACAGTACTAAGAGATGAATGCTTGCAGAGATTTAGCAGACGGTCACGCTGCCCATGATGCTATTCGACCTGAAAAAAATGAAAGAACAGCACTAGCCTGATTAATGAGGAGCTATGCCTAACCACAGGGTACTTGAGAGAGCAGAAAAGAGAGAATTCTCCTCCCCTCCCTCTTCGTCAGTGGAGGATGACTGTGAACAGCATGGAGATCAAGATGACTAGGAGGTGGGTACCTCATCATGTGTCAGTGTTACGGACACTCTATTGCCAGCCCCATCAGGGTGACAGGAAAGGTGGCAATCACCTGGGTCAGAAGAGTAATAAGCCTGAAGGTTAGACTCTGATAGATAAGTGGGTTTTGCTTCACTGACTTAAGACTAATCAAGAAGTCAGGGAATAGAGGAAGAGAATGAAAGGGAAGTAAGGGAAATTGTCATAGTAAAAGAAATTACTCCTTCAAAGGCAAGTAGGAGATATTCTGTGAAATGCACAGGGACTACATGCCAATGGAAACTGGATAAATGACAAAGCACTCAGATGGAGCAAAAGGAACAAGTAAATTTAAGAGGTCCTCCAGCTTCACTGATGGAAGAGGAAGTGAGGAAGAGGCCCCTTACCAGAAAAATTGTGGAACTTGTTGTGGCATTGGGGTATTATGTTGGTTACTCATTCAAGTAATTCAGTGAAACAAATTTGTACAATAAAGGGGAATGAAAGAACTTTCTGGGGAGGTGAAAATATTCTATGTTTTAATTAGGGTACTTTTTATTAAGGTTTGTCAAATTCATCAACCTGCGCACTTGACATATATGAATTTTACTGTATCTGCATTATAAGTCTGTAATTTTTTGTAAAATATATTAAATAAATTTATACTGATTATGTAATAATAAAGGTTATTTTACCTAAAACTTTGATTAACTAATCTTACTCACATTATAGGTTAATTCCTTCTCTGTGGCCTCAAGACTACAAATTTGTACAAACTGCATTGACAACTGGTTGAGTTTAAAAATATAATTTTCAACGTTATCAAGTTTACTTGGGTGAAAGTAGAACATTTCCACTTTTTAGTAAGAAGCTACTTTTTTTCCTGAAACTTCTTTGTGAAGCAAGTGTGTATATGTGGCTGAGAAAATTGGTTGCAATGTTTGGACTAGATGTATGAAATTTCAAAAATGCTCAATAATTATTACTTCAAATATGGTTTACAATCATCATGGGCACAATGGAATTAACTAGAGTGTCATTATTATTCACATTGTATTTTTTAATTATAACTTTCAGATTTTTTTAAATTACTATTATTTTTTTAGTTGGAGTCTCACTCTGTCACCCGGGCTAGAGTGCAGTGGCACACTCACAGCCACCCGAGTGTTGACCTGCTGAGCTCCAGCGATCCTTCCTCCTCAGCCTTCCAAGTAGCTGGAACTACAGGTGTGCACTACCATGCCCGGCTAATTTTTTTTTTTTTTTTTTTTTATAGAGACGAGGTCTCGCCAAGTTGCTCAGGCTGATCTTGAACCCGCGGGCTCAGGCAATCCACTTGCCTAGCCCCCCTCAAAGTGCTGGGATTACAGGCTGAGCCACCAAACCTGGCCTTAAAATTATTTTTTAATTTCAGGCATATATTTTTCTTAAAGAGAGATGTTTAGACCAAAGCTAAAAGAATGAGAAGAGGATATAAATCAGGCATTAATAAATGTCAGTATATTTAGAACAATGACTGTCAACACAATTTTCTCCTAGCTGAATTTTGAAATAAATTTTTCCCATCTTTTGGCATGCTTTAGAACTGCTTATTGAGGTCACAGATTCTGTGGCTTTTCAAGTACAAGGTGATTTTTATTTTAATCAAAAGGTTAACAAATTCAATTTGAAAATGTTTTCTGTTTGGAAACAACATTAAAATTTTTTCATGGAAACCATCAAATTAAAAGGTGTTGGACATATGTATGAGCTAATACTAAGAAATTATCTTATGTGCCATATTAGAATGGTAAACATATTTTTACATATTGTCAATTTCTGTGGGAAAAGTTTCTACAGGATATAAAATTGGAGTGCCCTAAAAATTATTCCATTTTTAACTTAAAATTTTTTTTGTTCTTAGAGGGTGTAGTAGTCAGAATGTTTCAGAGAAACAGAACCAATAGGATGTATATATAGAGACAGATTTTTAAAAAGAAATTAGCTTACATAATTGTAGAGACTTAGCAAGAGTAAAATCTGCAGTGTAGGCCTGCAGGCTGGTGACCCAGGCAAGAGTTACAGTTCAAGTTTAGAAAGAGTCTGTTGGCAGAATGCCCTCTTGCTCAGTAGAGTCAATCTTTCTCTATTAAGGCCTTCAACTGATTAGGTGAGGCCAACCCACATTATAGGGGTAGTCTGCTTTACTCGAAGTCCACTGACTTAAATCTCATCTTTAAAAATACCTTCATAGCACTTAGCATAAGAATAATCTCAGTACCATGGTCCAGTCAAGTTGGCACATAAACTTATCCATCACAGGTAGGGAGACAGGAAACAAAAACTTCTCAGATGTACTCAAGATTGCCAAGAATTACAATAGCATTGAGGATTATATAGGTATTAAACAAATACTAAAACAGAACTGATATGTCCTATAACCCGCTTGTACTAGGAACTTTAGTGAGACATTTTTAGTACAGTCAATATTCTCAAGGTCACAAAGAGATATGCTAGTTATATATAAAATATATATATAATTAATTTAAATATCAGCTATAGTTCTCTGATAGTGGATAACAGAAGAGGAGAAGCAATTATCTTCCAGTTCCCATCTCCCTTTGATCAAAGGTTTAACCTATAGAGCATTAACTTCCCTACCCTTCCAGGTTATATATGTGTGGTGCCAATGGCGGCCCCCTGAGTCTCAAGTCTTAGCAGGCAGCAGATGAGGGCCAGCAGTGGCAGGTGTGCTGGGAGAAAGATTCAGCAGGTATCCAGGCAAGGGGCCTGCAGTGTGGTATGAGAAGATGTGTGGTCAGGTGTGCCCCTCCCTCACACTACTCCAATTACATTGACCTCCTCACTGTTTTTCTAACAGGCTGACCAGAGCATATTTTTTGAGTGTTCCTTCTACTGAGAATACTTGTCCCAGACCTCCACGAAGCTTACTCCGTTACCCTCTTCAAGTCTTTGCTCAAAGTCTGCCCTGACCCCCAGTTATAAATTGAAAAATCTTCTCCCTTAACCCACCTTCAAGTTTTGACACCAAAAACTGTCTCCAGATATTGCCAAACTCCCCTGTTCTGAGCAAAATTACCTCTGGTTGAGAACTACTGCTGTTGGTCCCATCACCCATTTCTGAAAGATAATTGTGGTTTCACGTCCACATTATTCTACCTATAATACTATCAGCATTGCTGACTGAGAAGAATATTCATGAGAGAAACAAAATATTGTACTTCTGATGACAAGTTTAAGTGGGATGAGATCAGAGTAACAAAAGCGGTCTGCTATTAGGTTGTTTGTTTCCTCTTCCCCTTATTAGACGGTAGAGTTGGTCTGATCCAGAAAGGGCAAGAAGAAAATAACAGAAAGTCATATGAGTGTACATTTATGTAACTAGCCTTACCTCACCCTTATTTATTTGAGGCAAGTTGCAGAAATATAAACAATAGGGTAAAAATACAGAAATTAGGGCAAAGGAAAAAACAGGAAAATAAAAGACAGTCATGGAAAGTTTATATTCAAGCTGATGCCATAACGTCCTGTGCTCTTGCTAGAAGTAGGTGGGATGCAAATTTGGTATTGAACTTCTTAGTGCTGGAGGAAAAGAATGAATGATCAATTACAAGATGCACTGTGTTTATAAGTTTAAAGAAAGAGAAAAAGATAACCAAAACAAAATGATATTAGGAACTGAGAAAAACCTTCATGGTTCTACAAAACAGAAACAGACGAATATTAAATACTTCTCTAAATAATGCCATCTTTTCATCTTTGACTGCTCCATACCAATATTAGGCATAGTAAATTAATATATCTATACCAAATTGCAAGCACAAATTATAAGGTGTCCCCAGCTCACCAATAAATTACATTATTCATTGAGCAATAAAAGCATGAATAATACTTCTTTACATTTCCATTTCACTTATGTTGTCATATTTAGTTCTTAGGAAATCCTATCGGCATTTCATACTAGTTTATAGATAAGAAAACTAAGATTTAGAGATGCCCAAGATCATAAACCTAATATGTGAAAGAAGCAGGATTTGACTCGATGACTTTTGGCTCAATGTCCTTTTTTTTTTTTCCCATTATACTACTTGTCTCTCCTTATTAATATTTTACATATAAAATTTTATTTTAGTAAATATTTACTTTAATGTAAATATTTAATGTGCTTGCAATTTGGTATAGATATATTAATTTACTATGACTAATATTGGTATGGAACAGTCAAAGATGAAAAGATGGCATTATTTAGAGAAGTATTTAATATTCGTCTGACGCAAAGTGGCTTAAACAATAGTAAATGTATCACTTTCCATTAGTAGTCCCCAGTAGCCCCGCCCCTGGTGTGTTAGAACATGGGCATATAATATCCTAAAGAACCACTGATCTTTCTTCCTCTTTGCTCACTATCCAGATTGCCAGCTTCATCCACAGGTTTGTTCTTCATGTTCACAAGATGGCTTCAGTAGTCCCAAGTTTCAAGTTTAAATACGAGAACACTCAGTGAGAGAAAGGGACCACTCCTTTTTTAAAACAGTTCTTTTGAGGTATAGTTCATATACCTTTATTGCTTTTATTTCTATTTGTTATTGAAAGCAAAGTATTGATGTCGAGTTGTCCATTTGCCACTTCATTTCTGTCAGTTTTTGCTTCAAGTATTTTCAAGCCCTGTTATTAGGTGAATATATGCTTATAATTGCTATATCTTACTGATGCATTAACTCTTGTATCATTATAAAATGTCCCTTTTTATCTCTAGTAACATTTTTTATTTTAAGGTCTATTTTGTCTGTTCTTAGTATATCCAGTTTCTGTTTGCATTGTGTGTATTTTTCCTTTTGCTTTTAATATATTTGGACATTTTAATCTAAAGTGTGCTGTCTGTAGACCACATATAGTTGGATCTTAGTGTTTTATACAGTCTGGGGATCTCTGTCCTTTGATTGGGTTGTTTAATTCATTCACATTTAATGTTATTACTGATATAGCTGGACTCTTGTCCCACTTTACTTTTTGCTTTCTGTCTCATTTCTTTTGTGTTCCTCAATTTCTCCTTTAGTGCTTTCTTTTGCATTTTTCTACTATGAATTTTAATTTCTTTAATAATTTTTAGCCTTTTGAATAGTCATAGCCTTAGTGGTTGCTCTAGGACATACCACATACATCTTAACTTATGTCAGATTTATATTAACTTAATTACAGTTAGATATAGAAACATTATGTCCATATAGTTCTATTCTCTTTTTTCTCTTTTTGTGGTATTATTGTTATACATATTACATCTATAAATATTCCCAACTCAATAATAAATTATTAAAATTGCTATGTTATATAATTTTGACTTTTAAAGAAGTTGAAAGAAGAAAAAGAATGTATTTGTAGCTATTATATTAATGTTCTTATTTATCCTTCCTGAGTCTCTTCATTTGTTCCTGTTGATTTGTGTTACTTGGGTTACCTTGTAGCCATTACCTAAGACAAATATAGCTGTGTTTCCACCCATCTCATTTATTAGCAAATACATTACCATACATCATATACATATTTTTTATACAATTACTTTTCAAATCAGTGAAGAGAAAACAGGAGAAGATATGTATTTATACTGTCTTTTATAATTATATGTTTACCTTTAACTGTGCTCTATATTTTTTCACAGAGATTTAGATTATTATCTGGGTCATTTGCTTATAGACTAAAGAAATCCCATTAGTACTTCTGATAAGGTGTGTCTGTAAGAAACCAATGGCTCTCTGTTTGTGTTTATCTGGGAATGTCCTTATTTCACCTTCAGTTTTTAAAGATAACTTTGCTGGATACATAATTTTTTATTCAATTTTTTTTCACTCCAACACATTTGAATGTATTCAAATATGTTATTCCAATGCCTACTAACCTCTCATTTATGCTGAGAAGTCAGATGTTAATCTTTTTGCGACTCCCTTGTGAATAAGGAGTCATTTTTTGTGCTGCTTTGTAGATTTTCTCCTTGTCTTTGGCTTTCAGAATTTTTGCTATGATGTGCCCGATTGTGGATCTCTTTGAGCCTTTAACTTACTTGGAGTTTGTAGGCCTTCCTGGATACATAGGCTAGTGTTATTTAGTAAATTTGGGAATTTTTCATCCATTATTTCTTTAATGTTTTTTCTGCTTCTTTGTCTCTCACTTTGCCTTCTGGTACTCTGTTACATGTATGCTGATGCATGTAATGGTGTCCCACATTTCTCTGAGGATCTGTTCACTTTTCTTGTTTCATTTTTATCTTCTTCAGATTGCATAATTTGTATTGCTCTATCTTCAAGTTTCCTCATTCTTTCTTCTGTCAGTTCAAATCTACTGTTAAGTCTTTCTAGTGTTTTTTTTTACCTCATTTATTCTACTTTTCAACTCAAGAATATACATCATTACCTTTAATATGATATCTATTCTTTATTGATCATTTCCATTTGATGTCAAATTGTCGTAATATCTTCCTTTTTTTTCTTTAATCATGGTTTTCTTTAGTTATTTAACATATTTATAATAGCTACTTTGAAGTCTTTTCTGTCAATCTGACATCTGGTCTCTCACACAGGCTGTTTATGTTGCCTGCTTTTCTTCATGGTATATGGATCGTACTTTCTGTTTCTTTTCATTACTCATTTTTTTGTTGCTGTTGGAAACTGGACATTTTAGATAATATATTTTCACAACTCTGGGTACTGATACCCTTCTTACAGGGTTTGTTATTTTTATTTGTTTATTTTAGTAACTGGCTAGATTATTTTAGTAAAGACTATGCCCCCATCCTTCATTATTAAACCTCTAACTTTGATCCACAATAGGCATATCATCATGACTAACTTTCTCATTTCATTGAGGTCTTCAGTCAAATATTGCTTCCACAGAAAGATCTTCTCTGGAAAATCTGTCTAAAATAGCAGTCTTGCTTTGGTTTCTTTCTTGGTTTTATTTTTTTCCATAACATGGGGTCCAACAATTAGATTCACAAACCGTACTAGAAGTACTACATACCTCACAGCTGAATATCACTATGATCACCTACCAAGTACTCTTCCTGGGAAGTTATGTACCAATGCCAGCTCCTAGTCCACCTGTCAAAGGAATTTGGGAACTCTTTTTTTCTGGAATGGCTATCAGATCTGTGGTCGTTATTTGCTGAGGCCTGACAATTAAGTTCACGAACTTGTCACCATGCCCTTACGTTGGCAGTCCTGTACAAACAACTATTGAAACAGCATCCCTAATCTCCTGATCTGGCCCCCAGTGACTTTTTTCTTTCCCTGAAGAAAAAGGAAATATTGAAAGGAAGACATCTGATGACATTCAGGCATCAAGGGTAATACGATGACAGCTCTGATGGCCATTCCAGAAAATGAGTTCCAAAATTGCTTTGAAAGGTGGACTAGGTGCTGGCATCAGTGTATAGCTTCCCAAGGGGAGTACTTCAAAGGTGACTGTAGTGATATTCAGCAATGAGGTATGTAGCATTCTTTCTAGGATGAGTTCATGAACTTAATTGTTGAACCTCGTACTTATACCAACTGGTGTAATAGCATGTGATTTATTATTGTTGTTAATATTGTCCGCCTCATATACTGCAATGTGATTCACAAAGTATGTACTTCACCTGCCATAATCACTGCTATATCATTCCTAGAGCCTAAGACAGTTCCTGGCACATTGTAGGCACTAGTCAAATTTTGTTATATAAATTAATGAAAAAAAATGAATGAATGATTACTGTCTCCTTATAGTAGGCATTAAAAGTGGGGAGAAAGTATGTTCTGGGAAGAAAACTGAGCATGAGAAGAAATGTGGATACTAAGACACCAAAGATAAACCCTGCTTACTTGGGCATGTTACAGTGTGTGTCTAAGAAAGTGACTTCTATTGAAAAGATTTATTTTCCTTATTTCCTTGCTCTAAAATCTCACAAATCCCAAGCTGCAAGGCAGGAAAGAAAAGGTGCCAGGATGAGAAGACAAAGGAATTTGACTGTGTTTAATTTTTGCAGGCACATTCATTCCAAGAGTCTGGGAAATAAGTACAAAGGCAATGTAAAGGACCATAGCCACTCAGAGGAAAATATTACATGTAAGTTTTCACAAAATATTTATAGATGGCTCTATGCAGTCTATATGCATTCAGATTACTCCTCTGCTAAGTTATTTCAGACATTTCCCTATTTCCCTCAGGAAAAAAGACTCAGATCTTTAATTGGCTAAAAAATCCTATAGGATCTAGCCTCAACCTTCCTCTCTAAGTGTAGATCTAACAACTTGCTTCACAACTTTGTTGGGCTCCCTCTGGTTCCTCAAATGACTCCTCAGTACCTTTTACATATGGTCAAGTACCCCTGTAATCTTTCCCCTTCAGGCACTGCCTAGAAAACTTCAACTCATGTTTCAGGTCTCAACTCAAATTTCATTTCTACTAATACTTCTTCTCACCTCTGTAAACTAAGTCTCCTGAATTATGGCAAAGCTAGCTGTTAAAACAAATAGACTTCAACACAAAAATGTTTCAAACTATCGAGTGTCACTCATGTTAGCAGTCCAAGGCAGGATAATTTGAGAACACAGGTGATACAGTCTCCAACTTTTCAAAATAGCGCTTCCAAGATCATTATAATTATCTCCATCCCTATCAGCTCGTCCAGAGCGAGAGCTTGGAGGAGCACACACTGGAGGTTTTACGAGCCAAACCTAAAATTGGCAGGCATCATATCTTCTCATATCCTATTGGCAAGATGTCAGTCATATGGCCATGCCTAACTGCGAAGGAGACTGGGAAATGCAGTCTAGCCGCATTCCCAGGAAGAAGCCAAGAATTTGAATTTTGGCAAAAATGTAGCAGAATCTGCCAAAAGGCCTTTTCTTTTCCCCTTCCATTATATATTTCTATACCACCTGACATTTCTCTGTCTCTAAGCCCAAAACACATGTTATTTCAAGACTTGTAAAGTCTATGAAGGCAGGGACTGGGTATGACTATTTCCCACTAAATCCTTTAGTAAGTAGGCTCTCAATAAATATTACATTGAAGTATGTGAAGTTGTTGGGGTTTGGTCATAAAATATCTAATATTTGCAATTTTTAAGAACAAACCTTCAAGGCACATCTTTGGTGAGTAGGTTGTTTAGCAGAGCATCTCCAAGAGGTTAGTGGAAAACTATTACATGGAACTCAGCTGTTTTTCAACTTGCCTCTTTCCATGGGTCTTAAACCTTGTTACGTAATTTAAATCCTCACCAGGGAAACTCTTGTAGAGAAAAGTGTTTTATGGACTAACTGCAAGGTCATGCAGCCTGGGGAAATTTTGTGAGGGTGGGCTCACACAGAGAGGGGGCTTAGCCCTGCATGTTAATGAATGACAGGCCTTCAGTTCTATCCCAATTAAGCAAACATTTGTTCAGTATCTACTATGTTCCAAACATGTGTCCAGAGCCAAGGACACAAAGATGATTGCTTTGATTGCTTCCTTGGAGGGACTCATAGACCTGCAAGGGATTCAGAGTCAGTTTGTTTTGGAAATATCCCTTTGGCAGTTTTCAGGAGAATGGGCAAGACAAGAGAAAGAAAAACCATCTGGGAGTTTATTTTAATAGTCCAGACAAGAGATGGTGTCCTACATTTTTTCCTTCACAGATTTTTCTTCCTTTCTTTCCTTGAAGGGAAAGAGAGGGCAGAAAGAGGGGTGGTAACAGGAAGGGGGGAAGCACAACTACTCAAAGAGGAAAGCAACAGTCCTTCATCCGCTGATGAAGAAAGCAGCTAGGGCTCATAAAAGGCAGCTGCCATAAAGACAAATGTCAGTGGATGAGTGTGCTGTGCTTAGAAAGTGTTCACTTAAGTTTCCCACTCCTTTCCAATCCCTTAAAATAGAGAAATCTGCCGCTGAAATTAAGAAAAATGGGTATCTCTAGCATGTCTAGAGATTGAGGCTGTATAGGCTTTTCCTGGCATCCACCTTGCCACTGAGTCTCTACCTTAATCCTTATGAGTGTAGTGCTAGAGAAATGGGAAGGAAAGCCCACTCCGGGTGTGTGCACTCCATCATTTGTCAAGTAAGAGCAGTCTTTTTGCTGGGTCTTTGTTGCTCTGCTCTCGGGCTCTGATCTAAAAATAGACTTTCCAAAGAAAGCTCCCTTTAGGTGGTCTTACCAAGGCAATTTACATTATCAGCTCCAAGCTTCAAGACTAATTTGGAACATTCTTGCATTTGATGTGCTCCTTTTCCCCCCCAGGAATCACTGCTTTTTGACAACAGACTCTAAGGAAGTACTCACTTACAGAGATCTCAAATCTTGAGTTAGAAATTAGGACATGAAGTGGGGGTGGGGATAGCATAGTTTAGGTGTCCTGTAAGTTCCAATCAGATTATCTGCACAGAGTTATCAAATTCTTCTGCTCTTTTTTTCCTCCTATATAAAGTGAAAAATAGCTGTCTACAAAACCATGCTCCTCTAAGCTTTCTACTAAACCCAGTGACTTTGTGGGGTCACAAATTCCTTTCAAATTATTTAGGGTGAAGAGTCACCTGCAGAATGTTCTGCAATTGTCACTGCTGAGGCTGAAAGAGCACCCACATCTCAGCACAAAGATCTCGGGACAGTGCTCAAACTGAGTGGCAAGTCACAGCCAGGTCATTCTGGGGAGTGTCAGAAAGCCTGAGCCTGAAATCTGGTTTCACTGCCACCTGCCCAGTTGTGGAAACTGGGGACTCTACACATGAAGGGCCTAAGCCCCATCAGTTAAATAATAATCTGTCACAGGGTTTGCCCTATTCACATGCCCCCTTCAGAGGCATGACTCTACTTACAGGTCCAATTTCTAGTACCAAAGGGCATGTATAAAACCTGTCACATTATAAAAAGAGCTTTCAAAGACAATTTTGTAATTTAGTCATCTTGACAGCCTCATGGGATGACAAATCTTAAAGATGAGAAAATGAAAACTCAGTACAGTCAATTGATTTGTCTGAGTTCAAACTTGCCCAAATTCTCAACATGAGAGTAATAAAAAGAAAACTGATCCTTATTTTAGTGACACTCAACATCTCTTTAGTAGCATGTCTTACCACCCTGAAGCAAGATACCTATTACCATTAAAATCTCAAGTGTCGTCCTCCATTGACTGACTCAGCGGTTACAGGCTAAGTGTCTAGTATATGCACGAGGTAAATAGTAGCTTTAGTTGTCGTTTTTTTTTATTTCATTCATCAAACATAAACTGTATAATCTCATAAAGTCTGTTTCTTATTTTTAAAAACTTATTCTTGTTACTGAATGGAGCTTTATGCATTATATTTCTTATTACAGATATAGAGGAAAGCTATTGCCACTCTCATTTTTAGTTTCTAACCGAAAACCCAACTGAACCCTCTAATTGATTTCTAATAGTCTTTAAGTTAGTTCTCTTGTGATTTTCAAGTGGACAGTTAGGTCAACTGAAAATAAGGTTGATATTAATTTTAAACATTTCCCTATGTATCTCCCCCTCTAATCCTTCTGTTCTTTGTTTTCCCTAACTTCCTTCTTTAATTGAACCATCCCATATTGCCAGAAAGAAAATTCTCTCTCTGTGCTAGGAATGGGGGCAATTTGAGATTCAGAAGCAATTTTCAAGTTTTCCACTGTCCAGTTATACAAAGCAAGGGAGTTCTAAGAGGCATTCTGGTGAGCTCTTTGGGTTGCAAACATAAAATTCACTGCTTCCCCACCCCTTGATGTTTGCAAAAGCAAACATCATTTCTCCTTGCAATTAGAATCAATCACCCAACCTTCAGGCACACTCTACACAAGTTCAGTAGCATAAGGAGATCTACAAAGTTAGTCCTCAGTTTCTATTTTATCAGAACAAAGACAATGTTCCCTAATGGAAGCATTCCTTCTTGAGCACTAGGGCCTCCAAACCCATGGACCTTAATCTACAGAGATGGAAGACAAATTTATTCAAGTGGGTTATTAAGTTTAGTGGTTTAGTTCCTGTACCCATATTTTCTGGTTATGGGAGAGATGACTCCCTATTTTGGCAGCTATTTTATAACATAGGTGGTATTCACAGGACAGGGCCCAGACTCATAAGTTGTTTGGGCAGTTCCTTAATGAACTCAAGAATGAATATTCCTCTCCCATGGCTGATCTAATTTGTATCACTGCTGCATGAACAATTAGCCAAGAGTTGGGGCCAAATCTGAGACATTTAGTGGGGGAAAGCCGGTGATCTGAAGGCAGACTGATAACATTGAATCCCTCCTGTCAGGCTAGGGACAGTTTTTGGTGCTCGCAGGAATAAATGTAAATGCCAGATACACATTTACCTTCTCTGCTCAAAATGCTACTCTCAGCACCACGATTCGTGAAACTTGCACAATGCTTTTATCTAAGTCCATGGTATCCCCTTGACCTTGGTTCCAACCAAGAAACACATTTTATGAAAAAGCAAGAGAGGCAATGAGTTTGTGCTCATGAAATTTACTGGTCTTACCATATGTCCTCTTGTGTTCATGAATAATTGAACACAGATGTTTATTAGATTGAACTGCCATACCTTGAAAATTCTACCATCTTTCTTCTCCAAGGACTTGTCCTAAGAAACTTCCCAGAAAGTCCTATCGGTGGGTTGAGGGAAAGATAGTGAATGTGTTGATAGTACTGTATCAACATATTCAGATTGTTTATGCATGAGTGTTTGTTAGTAGTATTTTCATTTATGTTCTATTCTGGTTTGTGCTTATGCAGAAGAAGAGAGGAAGGAGGGAGGGAGAGAGGCAGGAAAGCAGGAAGGCAGAAAGAAGGAAGGGAGGAAGGAAGGAAGGAAGCAAGGAAACAAGGAAGGAAGGAAGGAAGGAAGAAAAATATATGCAGGAAAAAAATAAAATATGACCAGTTAATTAAACAAGTGAGGATTTTCTGTATACTAGTTAATAATGAAAAACTGACTTACTCTTTTATATCAATTCAGAGAGAATGTTTTAGTCACTCACCAAATCTCATTTTCTAAACTTTAAAATGGAATTTGTAGTACCTAGACAGCAGAATTTTGGGAGAGTCTAGAGACAAGGAATATAAAGAAACTAACATATATTTAAGCAAAAGAATTGCTTATTAGCAATATTAAGAGAGTTCTTACCCAACAATGTTCATTTTAATATATTATATTATATTGCTACAATATAATTGTACCACATGCATTTTTTCAAATTAATATGCTTTAAAAGTCTTATGAATTTAATAATACAGTCACCCTTGATTCCATGGTTCTTGCAAACAAAAGACAAATTCTGAAACTGCTGGTTTCCAAGGATTATAAAGTGGGACTTACAAGGCCAAATACTTGTCAGCATTTTGGTTTCAGTTTTAGAAGTTATGTCCCATATCTGAATTTATGCTATTTTACATACCTTCCTCTAGGCATTAGTCATTGTGTCTACAATTTTAGCAACGCTAATATTTAATTTATGTATTCAGTGAGTGAATAGCATAATTTGGACACCCGCACAGAAAAATAGTCTAAAGAACTTCAATAGAACTTTAATGTAGTCATATTAATAAGAAAATGGGCACACAGAATGTTCACATGGGAATTTCTTTATGATGATATTAATGAAATTTCTAAAGTTTCCAACTAGATAATTAACAAAATAGGTAGCTGTGGGTGGGTGAATACATCAGGAAACAGGAATAGAATATCATAGTGCAGGAAACATGCAGGAAGAATGAAAAAAAAATCATATTGAAGGTTCTGAGTTGGCCAAAAAAGGAAACAGAGGTAATTTTTGCCATACCAAATTATATTTGATTTTATGTTAATAGCTATTTCAACTCTAAATCCATACCTAGAATATTTTAAATGAGGGTAAGGTTTTAATACTGCCCAAGGAAAAGACTGCATGAGAAAGAAGCACACTTGACCTGGTGATGCTTGAACTTCATGTTCTCCAGGAAAAAAGAAAAACATCCTTATAAAAATGACATTAATAGAAAGAGCATTTGTCTTTAAAATGAAGAGTAGAGAAGTCCTCTTCGATTTTCTGCTGACATACTTTTTTTTTTCCTTGCTCTTTGTTTAATCACTAGGCTTGTACAGAATATGGGGACAATAAATGCCTACACCTTGTTATACCAACCGATCCAAGAAAAGAGGCTGTGTCCTAGACATGTGGCCAAAATAAGCTCTTAAAACATACAAATGAAGGAAAATAAGATGGAAAGCAGCATAGCAGCACAAGTGTGGCCACTCCAGTGGAAGTGTATACCACAAAGGAACTGAAACCCATCAACTATGGTTCTCTGGAAATGCATGGTAAAATGGAAAGAAGACTGGATGAAGAGTCCAAAAGTATGACTTATTAGACCCATTTCAACATTTAGTCAGATTTGTGAGTTTGAGTAAGACATTTAGCTTCCCTGAGAATCAAACAGGGATAATAATGGCTAGAATACACACATCAAGAAAATGGAAAGATCACAAGTGGAGAGTCTAACAAACCACCTAAAGGAGCTGGAAGGAGAAGACCAACAAAACCCCAACTTTAGCGGAAGAATCCAAATCACAAAAATAAGAGCACAAATACAGAACATAGAAGACAAAAATATCATAGAAAATATCAACAAAACAAAAAGCTGGTTCTTAGAAAGAATTAGCAAGATTGATGGGCCCCTAGCCAGACTGACCAAGAAGATGAGAGAAAAAGCCCAAATAAACACAATCAGAAATACAAAAGATCAAGTCACAACTGACCCCAAAGAAATACAAAAGATTATCAGAGATTACTATGCACACCTATATGGAAATAAACTTGTTAACCTAGATGAAATGGAAGACTTTCTGACATCACATAACCTACCCAAGTTGAGACAAGAAGACATCAAGACACTGAATAGACCAATAACAACCCAGGAAATTGACTCTGTCATATGAAAACTACCTACAAAAAAAAAAAAAGTCCTGGACCAGATGGATTTCCAGCAGAATTCTACAAAACATTCAAGGAAGAGCTGATACCTATCCTGCTGAAAGTATCCCAGGCAATTGAGAAAGATGGAATTCTCCCCAAATCATTTTATAAAGCTAACATTACACTGATACCCAAACCGGGTAAAGATGCAACAAAGAAAGAGAACTACAG